>JARQOD010010270.1:0-27997 GCA_033576555.1 Oophaga sylvatica | reverse complement strand
GGAGTGGGGCCCACCGTAGGTTTCTCCGGTGTCCCGGTGCCTCAGTCCGACCCTGCTTGCCAGCCTGATAATACCAGGCCACAGCAGTCTGCATTAGTGTTGAGCATTCCGATACCGCAAGTATCGGGTATCGGCCGATATTCGCGTTATCGGAATTCCGATACTTAATTCCGATACTTTTTCCATATCGTATACCGGAATCGGAAGTTCCCATAATTCTTTGAGAGGCAATGTGATTTTAGTCAGCCAATGAGGAATCCTACGAAGTGTGGGCACATCCTGTAATGATGCGGTCATCTTAACTAATGGCATGGCTGTGATTGGCTGCTGAAATGATGTCAGAATGCACTATAAAAGGCGCCGCAGCCATTTTAGCGTCACTGTGCTGTGAACTCAGTTAGGGACAGAACGCTGCTGTGCTGACTCTGAGGGACAGTTAGATATTGCGATTTTGTGTACTACTGTGCTTGAGGCAGGCTAGTTTACCAACCGCTGTGTAAAGCTTCATTTTGCCAGTGTTGTTTTAACAGCTCTGTGCAAGGTGTGTGTGTGACAGTGCAGGTGACGCTGCAGTTTGCTCTGCATCCACCGCTGTTTGTAGGCATCTGCACGTGTCACTTTTTTTTTTTTTTTTTTTATTTTATTTAGTGGAATTGGTGCAGCTCCATTATATTAGAAAAAAATCAAATCTATTAGTGTGACGTGCTTCCATCCGTATACAATACATTGGTTGCAAACACTATAGAAGTACAGAAAGGAGCTTTTCACAGATTGTGGACAGTTGTGTTTCAGTGTTCACTTCAGTCTGTGTTTTTTACTTTTTTGAGTGCAGATCACGCTCCAGTTACATGTTCAAGCACTGCTGCTTGTACTCTGCTGAGCGTGTCTCAGTGGCTCATCCTTTTCATTTATCTCCAATTGGTTCTGCTACATTCCATTTAAAATAAATCTAATCTATTAGTGTGACGCGCTTCCATCCGTATACAATACATTGGTTGCAAACACTATAGAAGTACAGAAAGGAGCTTTTCACAGATTGTGGACAGTTGTGTTTCAGTGTTCACTTCAGTCTGTGTTTTTTACTTTTTTGAGTGCAGATCACGCTCCAGTTACATGTTCAAGCACTGCTGCTTGTACTCTGCTGAGCGTGTCTCAGTGGCTCATCCTTTTCATTTATCTCCAATTGGTTCTGCTACATTCCATTTAAAATAAATCTAATCTATTAGTGTGACGCGCTTCCATCCGTATACAATACATTGGTTGCAAACACTATAGAAGTACAGAAAGGAGCTTTTCACAGATTGTGGACAGTTGTGTTTCAGTGTTCACTTCAGTCTGTGTTTTTTACTTTTTTGAGTGCAGATCACGCTCCAGTTACTGTTCAAGCACTGCTGCTTGTACTCTGCTGAGCGTGTCTCAGTGGCTCATCCTTTTCATTTATCTCCAATTGGTTCTGCTACATTCCATTTAAAATAAATCTAATCTATTAGTGTGACGCGCTTCCATCCGTATACAATACATTGGTTGCAAACACTATAGAAGTACAGAAAGGAGCTTTTCACAGATTGTGGACAGTTGTGTTTCAGTGTTCACTTCAGTCTGTGTTTTTTACTTTTTTGAGTGCAGATCACGCTCCAGTTACATGTTCAAGCACTGCTGCTTGTACTCTGCTGAGCGTGTCTCAGTGGCTCATCCTTTTCATTTATCTCCAATTGGTTCTGCTACATTCCATTTAAAATAAATCTAATCTATTAGTGTGACGCGCTTCCATCCGTATACAATACATTGGTTGCAAACAATATAGAAGTACACAAACGGGCCTTTCACAGCTACTGAACATGGGTTTTTAATTTTTAACTAAAATATGTATTTTTTCAAATGACACAAATATAAGTAATGTTGAAGAGGAATAGTCCTACATCCATTGTTTGCACAATATTACAGGTGTACATCATGTCCCTTAATCAACAATGTATTATTATATTTACTTGTATGCTTTTATTTAAAAGCCAAGAACACAGAAGGATAACCTTCGCACTGCAGCTGTTGTCAAAGTTCAACCCACATTATGCACTTCCAACATTGCAGCATTTGAGGCATGATGTGAGTTGGATTGGTCAAAGTTATGGAGTGAGAAGGTTCACCATCAGTACCCTATAGCATAAGTATGCTTTTGTGTTAGCATTTGTGTTAGACATGTGGATATCTGCCATAATATGTCACAATTATTTAGTTACAGATTTGTTACCAACACTAATCATTGAATGGTTTTAAATTTGACGTTTCACTTGTTTACAGCTTAGAAATAAGGGTGTAGCCTGATATCTATGTGTAGCACTAGCCACTTTAACATGTCATGTTTTTTTAAACATGTGTAGCTAGGTAGCAGTAATTTTTGCCGGACACACAGCAGGGGAACAGCAGGCGTTACTGAACCCCACTATCACTATAGCTTGTGTATTGGTCTGTGGACACGACACTTCTGAGCAGCAACTGGCAGTGTTGTAGCCCAGGGAGTATAGCTCAGGTGGTAGAAAGATGAACATAACAGGAGACATGGAAAACGTTGCCAACCAGTTAGTTAATCTGAAACCGGACAGGCAAATTCAGGCGAGATCCATGCCTAGTTCATTTTCAGAAAAGTAAGCCGTTCTACATTATCGTAGGATAGTCGCATGCAACGGTCTGTTAGTACACCACCTGCAGCAGTAAAGACGCGCTCCGATAATACACTGGCAGCAGATCAAGCCAGCACCTCCAATGCATACTGGCTAAGCTCTGGCCATGTATCCAGCTTAGAGACACAAAACTTGAATGGGGAAGAGCCATCTGGGAGTACACTGAGAGGGCAAGACATGTAGTCTGTCACCATCTTACGGAAATGTTGCCTCCTGCTGACTGGAGCCGTCTCGGATGGTGTAGACATTGGTGGCGCTGCCACAAAACTTCGACACATTTGGAACATACTGTTCTTGCCCTGTGCAGAGGCGCTGCTTGTGCTCCCTCTTGTTGCAGAGCTGTCTCCACTGCCTCGACGCACAGAGCTGCTTTGTAAATCAGTAGCAGCAGCAGTGCTCTCGGCTGGAATGGAGAACATTATGGATTGCACCAGTGTGTCTTGGTACTTCCGCATTTTACGCTCCCGGTTCAACGGTGTGATGAGGCTTTGTAAGTTGTCCCGGTAGCGAGGGTCTAGGAGGGTGTACACCCAATAATCAGACGTGGTGTGAATGTGTTCGATGCGGCGGTCGTTTCTCAGCCACTGCAGCATGAAATCAACCATGTGCTGCAGACTCCCAACTGGCCAAGAAACGTTGTCCCCTGCAAGAGGCGTCATCTCCGCCTGCTGTGCATCACCCCACCCTTGGTCTACATACTGACTAGAGCATTGTCTACCTCCCTCTGGAGCGATGTCTTCCTCCTCCATTGACTCCTCCTCATCCTCCTCACAAAGTCCTTCAAATACATATAAATTTACAAAATTTAAAACTCAAAATTTAAAAACTTTGTATCATAATTCTGTAACATCAGTTTATGGAAACACAATAGCATTACAAAAGGATAGACAAAAAATGTACATTATGTGCTTTGTAAATACATTAAAAGTTTGTAATGGTTATGAAAATATAGACAGCGACTCTGGAGGTTCAATTGTTGATACAGCATGGTACTTTGAAAGTCCTCCAGCCCTTTGTGAGGAACCACGTTGCGCTGACTGTCCAGAAGGTGATGGAATTTGTGACTCCTCATCCTCCACCTCTTCCAAAACCTCATGCCTTAGTGCTTGCAGTGTTTTTTGAAGCAGGCAGATAAGGGGGACAGTCAGGCTGACTAGTGCATCATCTGCACTCGCCATCCGCGTTGACTCATCAAACGCACGCAAAACGTGGCAGATATCCTTCATAGAGTTATTCGCCACTCATTACACTGGCAGTGGCTGCCCATTCATTATAGGATCCAATTCTAATTACTGGTTCTCACCAACAAAGCTCTCCACAGCGCAGCACCCCCCTACATCTCCTCCCTTATTTATATTTATCGGCCTAACCGACTGCTGCACTCTGCAAACGACCTTCGACTAACCTCTGCACTAATCCGTACCTCCCACTCCCAACTCCAAGACTTCACCCGCGCTGCGCCAATCCTCTGGAATGCTCTACCCCAAGAAATTAGGACTATCCGCAATTTGGATGGTTTCAGGCGCTCCCTCAAAACACATTTGTTCACAGTGGCCTATCACATTCACTAATCAAAGTCATTCTATGTGTAATTCTGTGTGTGTAGCCCATTCACTATCTCCATGCATCCCTCACTTCCTTAAAATGGCTGGACCATCATTGTAAAAACACCATTGTATATAAACACCTGTACTTTGTATCTCCCACACCTCATTGTAGATTGTAAGCTTTCACCAGCAGGGGCGGCTGATTTTGCTTTAATTATTGTATTGTTAACGTTGTTACTTATGACTCGTGTTTTGAAACTGTTAAACTGTAAAGCACTGCGGAATATTATGGCGCTATATAAATAAATAATATTATTATTCTTATTATAGAGGCCCACTCAGTAGTGGTGAAGTGTGAACGCCGCAAATTGCGAGTTGACTGCGCCTGATGCAGCTGATACTCCATTACTGTTGGCTGCTGCTCACACAACCGCTCCAACATATGTAACGAGGAATTCCACCTGGTGGGTACGTCACATATGATGCGATGTTCATGAAGGTGAAATCTGCGTTGCAGAGCTGCAATCAGCGATCTGGCCATGCTGGAACGTCGCAAGTGAGCGCACTCTAGGCGGACCTTGTGCAGCAGTGCATCAAGATCCGGATAGTCCCTCAAAAAACTCTGCACGACCAAGTTGAGCACATATGACAGACATGGTATGTGAGTGAGGTTGCCAAGGCCCAGAGCTGACACCAGATTTCGGCCATTGTCACACACTACCAAGCCTGCCTGTAGATTCTCTTCCAAAAACCACACGTCGCTCTCCTGCTTTATGGCATTACAGAGCTCCTGCGCTGTGTGGCTAAGATTCCCCATGGAAATTAATTTCAGGATGGCCTGTTGACATTTGGACACGGCTGTGCTCATATCGGTCGCAACAGGTAAACGTTCACGGGTCCATGTGGAGGTAGACCGTGACGGCTCCTGCAGCGATGATTCTGAGGAACTGGAATAGGAGGAGGAATCAATGTGTACAGACTTGATTCCTGCAATCCTTGGAGTTGGCAGAACACGTACAGCGCCACTCGCAAGATCAGTACCCGGCTGCACAACATTGACCCAATGGGCAGTGAGGGAAAGGTATTGTCCCTGGCCATGGGTGTTAGAACCCTCTTGTTAGGTTTTGTTTCAGTTTGCTGGTCACATGACCTTTTTTCCCTATTTAGTCTGGCTCCGCCCTTCTGGCTTTGCTTGACTTCATTGTATTATCTACTGTTAAGCTAGCCGGGTGCTTAGGTGCCTTAATCTGTCAGTTTTGCTTGATGTTAGGATCACAAAGTATTTATTTTTCTGTTTAATTATCCATGCTACAATTTATGTTAGGAGGTGTCCACCTTTTCTCACAGTCCCTAGATCTTGTAGGGATTACTCCCTCGCAACTATAGGTCTTCGTTCACACTAGATGAGGACTTTAGCGGGTCTGGTCGCAGGATCAGGTTCCCCGTTACATCGTAGGGATTCAGCTTAGTTGTATTGTAGGGACAGAATTCCCTTCTTTCCTTACTGGTTGTAGCAGATCATAACAATGGGTACTGGTCCACGCATCGGTGGTCAGGTGGACCTTGCTACTGAGGGCTTTTAGTAGCGCATGTTTAATTTTTCCCTCAACATGCTTTTGCAGACCAGGGACGGCTTGCCTGCTGAAATGAAATCGGCTTGGCACATTGTATTGTGGGATTGACAATGATATTCAGTTACGGAAACTGTCTGTCTCCACCAGCCTGAATCACAGCATTTCAAGGGACAGGAGTTTTGCAATGCCAGCATTCAGAGCCTGTGCTCGTGCATGGTTTGCGGAGTATGGCCGTCTTTTATCCCATGCCTGTGCTACCGATGGCTGTTTTGTGGCCTGGGAGTGTGAGGATGACAGGGAACTTGCTGCTGTGTGTGGAATAACAGTTTGTCTCTGGACAACAGTGGCCGAGGTTCTTCCATGGCGATCCTGTGAGGAAGCATAACCAGCTGTGTGTGAGCTCGATGAAGAGGCTTCAACACAACCTGAAGATGTAGGTGCTGCTGTAGGTTGGCCTACATCTCCAGTGTGTCTTTGTAACTCAACTACGTGCTTTGTCCGCACATGTTTCCACATATTTGTGGTATTGAGGTGACTGACACTTTTAGCTATTTTTAATTTTTGATTACACAGCTTGCATTTCACATAGCAAATATCATGTGCAAGTGTGTGAAAAAAGGACCACGCAGTGCAAGTCCTGGGAGCGCACGTTTTGACTTTTGGAAGACAACTGCTCCGAACAGGTGCCAAACTGGAGGCTACAGGCAACCGAGTCTGCAGCCTAACTCTCCCTCCTGTTTGTACCGTTGGGGCAATGTCTTCCTCTATCTTCCTTCTATCACTAACCATTTCTCTAGGCCTCTCCCAGCTTTCAACCAAAGTACTGGTTCTCACCCACAAAGCTCTCCACAGTGCAGCACCCCTCCTACATCTCCTCCCTCATTTCTATCTATCGGCCTAACCGACTGCTGCGCTCTGCAAACGACTTTCGACTAACCTCTGCACTAATACGTACCTCCCACTCCCGACTCCAAGACTTCTCCTGCTCTACGCCAATCCTCTGGAATGCTGTACCCCAAGAAATTAGGACTATCCACAATTTGCATGGTTTCAGGCGCTCCCTCAAAACACATTTGTTCAGAGCGGCCTATCACATTCACTAATCAAAGTCATTCTATGTATTCTGTGTAAGTGTGTGTGTGTCTCTAGCCCATTCACTATCTCCATCCCTCAGTCCCTTAAGATGGCTGGAACATCATTGTAAATGCACCATTGTATATAAACACCTATACTTTGTATCTCCCCCATCTCATTGTACATTGTAAGCTGTCACGAGCAGGGGCGACTTATTTAGCTTAAATTATTGTATTGTTAACGTTGTTACTTATGACTTGTGTTCTGAAACTGCTAAACTGTAAAGCGCTGCGGAATATGATGGCGCTATATAAATAATATTATTATTATTCCTCTGAGCTGCTCCCACCACCTTCCTGTTCTTCATGCCATGTTGGGTATTGGACCTCATCATCTCCACTACCCTCTTCCAACACCTGCTGTTGGGTGGTCTGGCCAGCACCATGCTCAACAGAAACTGGCACCTGGGTCTCATCATCATCATCAGATGCGTTCTGCGGTGTGCTGACCATCGGCACTGTCTCACCCGCCTCTTCAGATTCAGAGAGACACAGCTGTTGCGCATCACTGCATACTCCCTCTTCTTCACATTACAGAATGCTGCTTGGCTGGGCCCCTGTTTGCAAGCCAATAGATTCTGAGAACAGAAGCAGACACTCAGCTGGCTCCTGTACAGAACTCTCTGACTGCCTGGGCAATTTGCCAGGCGGTGAAGAGACAGATGGTTGCCCAACAGTGCTGTGGTCCTGAGAGGAGGTGGAAGCAATTGAAGTCGATGCATTGGCTGAGATCCAAACAACAACGGCTTCAATTTGTTCTTCCCGCAGCAGGGGGTACTCCGAGCTCCTACAAAAGTGCGCATAAAGGAACGCTCACGGCCCGGGGAAAACTGGTGGATGCTGTGTCACTGGGGGCCGCAGCAGCCACAGAATCCCCACGTCCTCTCCCTGAAGAAACTCCACGACCACGTGCCTTACTCCCTGCCTTCTTCATCTTGGTAGATTGATAAAGAAAGTCTGAAAAGTTATAAGGCCTAAGTGTGGTTATTCCGCAGAGACTGCAGTGAACACTGCACACAACTGTTCAGTAGGTGTGAAAGCCCATTTGTGTACTTCTATAGTGTTTGCAACCATGTATTGTATACGGATGAAGCGCGTCACACTAATAGATTTTTTTATTTGTAATAGAATGGAGCAGCAACAATTAGAGAAAAATTTCAAGGATGTGCCAGTGACACACGCTCAGCAGACTACAACCAGCAGTGGTTGAAGAACTAACTGGAGCGTGATCTGCACTCCAAAAAGGAAAACCTCAGACTACAGTGAACACTGCACACAACTGTTCACTACCCAACGCGTCTCAGCAGGAAGGCAGTCTGTGCGTCAAAACAAAGGCGCAAGCATACATCCACGTACCCTGTTTATAAAGCTATATAAAAAAAATTATGTAGTAGTGACGCACACTTTATTGAGGTACAGTATTACATCGCCATTCACCATCTGTGGCTATGCAGTCTCATCTATATATACCTTATCTATCCGTTGTCATGCTTGCAAGTCGACAGTCAGGCATAAATAGCAATTTTCACTATGCACTATGCACTTTTTAAAGGTTATGTTTGTTAATAAACATGATTATTGCCACATATTATGAGTATTACATGATGGAAATTGTATAATTTTGTATAAACTGTTTAGTGACATTATTCAGCAAATGTAACATTTTAGTAATGTCACAGATAACTTGTAATGCTGATGATGTTTTGAAGTCAGACATTCATTGTCTATACAATAAAAATGGTGTACATACTGTTACTTATCCATCATTAATGGATTCAGATATGTACTTGTATGCTTTTATGTACAACCGTATAGCAGATTCCTTAACTAATTTATTTTGTGGTTTGCATTGCTGTTCAACATGTTAATGTATGTGTTTATGTTTGTCAATTCTTTATTTATCTAGATATTAGTTTAAATGAAATCATCATCTTATGGTAGTAAAGGTTATCTTTCTCTTGTTTGAAGTATAGACATTTAAAATTGACAGGTAACAAGGAAATTACTTGATCTAGTATTTAAACATCCTCCTTGACCCTGGGCTCCAACACCGCCAGTTGTTGCTCGGAAGTGCTGTTAGCACAGTCAACACTTGCTCCTGTGTTACTGGGGTTCAGTAACGTCAGCTGGTCCTCGGTTGTGCCATTGGCTCTTTTCCTTCTGCTGCCCCTCCGGGTTCCAGCACAGTCAGCTGGTCCTCGTTACTTGCATTGGCTCTTGTACCTTCTGCTACCCGTCCGGGTTTCCAGTACCGTAACTGGTTCTCCGCAGCTGCCTTTGGCCTGGTGCCTCCATCTCGGTATCCGAGTTCCAGACGTCATGCTGGTCTTGGTAGTGCTTTGGGCCAGGTCCTCCATCTTAGTAACCGTGTCCCAGTAACGTCTGCTGGTCCTCGGTGTGCATTGGCTCTTTTCCTTCTGTCCGTGTCCAGCACTCAGCTGGGTTCCAGTATTGCTCCGTCAGAACTGGTTCTCCGCAGTGCCTTTGGCCTAGGTGCCTCCATCTCGGTATCCGAGTTCCAGCAACGTCTGCTGGTCCTTGGTAGTGCTTTGGAGCACAGGTACCTCCTGCTTAGTAACCGTGTCCCAGTAACATCAGCTGGTACAAGATTGTGCTACAAATACAAGATACGGAACAAGAGACACAAGAACAATAAGCAGAAGATCTAAAAGCAGAAGAACATGAAGTATAAGACCAAAATGAAGAGCAAAATATATGCTCTAAATTCTAAGCAGAAGAAGACTAAGCAGTGTATGGGGGTGAGTCCGTTCCTCCTCGTGGTGCCCCTGGAAAATGCCTGCTGCTGCAGGCTAAACTGAACACGGACAAATACTGTTGTAATTTAAATCTTTTGTGACAGCAAGAACGGAAGGATGAAAAATTCATACTTTGACAGATTACAAGTACAGGATTCTCTGTCACAAATAAGAATATGATGAAGAAGATGAAGCAGAATATGAATAAGAATAATAGTTTAATAAGAAGAATATGAGTAATGTTAACAAAGATGAATAGCAAGAAGTTTAAGAAGAGATAAAGAAGGTGAAGATGAAGAATAATTTGATGAAAAAGATGATGCTGCAGAAGATTATAAGAGAAGGGTGAAAGTTAAGGTGAAATTAGAAAAGGTGAATAATATTGAAGAAAGTACATTGAATTTTGTCAATAACATTTTAAATATTTGCCAAAATCATTAAGCAACCTTCCAAACATTTACAATTTCTTCCAGTCAATACCAAGAACATGCCTTAACTACAAGATGAATAGCATATATATTATGGCGATACATTCGATCGATACTTTGATTGGAAAGTAGTATACTCTATCCTTTAATTTCCATCGGAGACCTATGTGCAAGTGAGCAAACATTAGCTCTCTGTTTCACTCTGTACAATTGAACACAGAGCAGAATGGGTTTTTTGTAATTTGATATTTTGCTTCCCTATAGACTTACATGCAGACTTCATCCGTAACGGTTTCAGAAGGTATCGCCGATATTTTATGTGATATCGTGCGATATCGCATTCCGATTCCGACTACCTTTAGGATGACTCGGTAAAGTCATCGCATCAACTCTACATTATAACAGATTTACCAGTATAATGTCATTCTCTGTACAACAAAGGTCGGAAAAGTAATACATCTCTAATGAATATTATTGTCCATGTTGCCCTCATTGGGTCACATCAGGTAACTGCCTGCCATTATAACTAGCCATAGTATGATGTGACAATGGCTTCAGTAATCAGAGCTATAGTGTATAAGGTTCTTTGTCTCTGTTGACATGTTCCTTGAAACTCAGTTTTCCGTCGGCCATTTTGCTTTCTGTCTTTCTGCAGCTCTTGCCCTCAGTTAATATGGAGTTTCCAGTTTTCATGTTCCCGCCCTGATTCTTCCCTCTTGCTTCTTAAGCAGCCTCAGCTGAACAATCAGTGCTCCTGAATCAAGCCTCAGTCAGTCTGTGACCTGACTCCTGGAAGCCTTGGACTTGTACTCCAGCTATTCCCTACTGAGGAACCTTGGAACACTTTTGGACTCTGGAAACCTGCTGTTTGGTGAATCCATGTTTGCAGAGGAATTACGGTACAGAGAAGAGATCCTGAACCTGCTTTGGAGATTTATTGTAGTGCTTGAAGTTACTCTGGCCTGCTGTGTCTCCTGTCGCTGTTCCTGCAAACTGTGTGAACTTTTCAGCATGCTTGTATGAAGTAATACAAGTCATTTCATTTCAACCTATGTCTCCTGTGTTTTCCTCGCACCCAAGCACAAGACGCTATAGGAACTGTACACTATACATGACAAGATTCAGGAGCCAATGTTTAGTGTCTGCTGGGTCTGGGAAAGCCGTGTCTGCTGTGACTGTGGATATCAGATGTCCGTTTAATACCTTATGTGATGACAGTGGTTGTGACTTCTCACAACCATTCCAGGTGAGCGCATTCCCTTAAAATTTTACTCTGGAGTGTTACCACAGGTAAACACTATTGTTTTTTTTTTTTTTTTCCTTTCCTCTTCTCCTTCCAGCACTTCTGCCTTAAAAGATCTGGAAGATGGAGGCCCGCATAAAGGAACTTTGCGGAGTGACTGATACAATCCTTTCAGATGTACAGACTTTAAAAACCCGTTTTGCAAGCCTACAGGACCTCACTAATCATAATTTGCAAGTGTTTGGACAGACTACCCAGGAATTGCGAGCCAGGATTGAGGCTCTAGAGGAACGAGCCCAGGCTCCTGCCATAACCCCAAGTTCTGGGATCCCCAAATTACCTCCTTTTCGTTTTGGCGGTGAACGTGAGAAATTCAGGGGATTTATTAATCAATGCAATTTATTTTTCTCTGCACATGCTTCACAATTTCCCACTGAACGATCCAAAGTGCTTACTATAATCATGTTGCTTACCAATAAGGCTTTGATGTGGGCAAACCCTCTGATTGAGACTGAGGATGATTGTTTGAATCACCTTGATGCTTTTATTTCAGCCATGGGGCAGGTGTTTGATGACCCCAATCGAGGTGCAACAGCTGAAGCAGCCATGTTAACTTTGCGCCAAGTAAGCGTTCAGTAGCCGAATATGCCCTGGATTTCAGGAGATGGGCTCTTGATACCACTTGGGACACTTCCGCTAAAAAATCTATTTTTCGGAAAGGGTTGTCTCCACTGATTAAGGATGAACTTGCTCGTGCCGACCCTCCCACTGCGTTAGGTGACTTTATTAACTATTGTATCCGTATTGATGCTCGTCTGACTGAACGCAGACAAGAGAGATGGTTCGAAAATAATCGCACTAACCTTTTACTACCTCCCTCCTCAGCTAAGGAACCTTTGAGTAGGATCACAAGGGAACCAGAACCTGAACCCATGCAGGTGGACTCTTTACAAAGACGGGTTAGTGATGCACGCAAAGAACATCGTATAAAGGAAAATCTATGTTTCTACTGTGGTAAGTCAGGGCACTTCATTATAAACTGCCCCAGCCGTTCTCGTAAGACTACTGCAGCAGTCATTCACTGTGAGTGTTGCGAGAGGAGCTCTGTCATGTCCGAGCCTCAGGCTCCAGAGAGATCTGCTGCAAGAGATCTTGATTTCTCGGACTTAAACTCTGTTAGTTCTGGGGACGATGACGGTATAAACGCTGCAATTTTTCAAGTTTCCTCAGCGGTGTCCCAGCTGAGTTGTAAAAGAAACAATTCTCATTGCTTCCTTTCCATCAAACTCTGGGTTGACTCAGTCTGGGTGTCTAGCTCTGCTATGATCGACTCAGGAGCAAGTGGAAATTTTATGGATATCTCCTTTGCTCTGAAACAGGGGATACGTTCAGTGAAGAAGGCTACTCCAGTACAGATGGAGACTGTGGATGGCTCTCTACTGACTTCTGGACCAGTGGATCAAGAAACAGAGCCTTTGAGGGTCCTTATGGGTAAAGATCATCAGGAGAAAATGTCTTTTATGCTTATCTCTTCTCCCCACTTTCCCATTATTCTAGGGCTACCATGGCTGCAGGCGCAGAATCCTACGATTAACTGGGAGACCAAGGAATTACACTTTCCGGAGAAACAGATGAGTCAAGGAGTTTCAGCTTGCTCTGTTCCTAAAGGAACCATGTCAGTCCCTGAACTACCAGCTGTATACCAGGACTATGTGGATTTATGTGACAAGAAGAACGCTGATCAGCTTCCTCCTCACCGTCCATATGATTGTCCAATTGAATTATTGCCTGGAGCCGAGATACCTTTTGGTAAGATCTACCCCTAGCGGGGCCCGAGCTAAAAGCTTTGAAGGATTATATAGACGAAAATTTAGCCAAGGGCTTCATACGCCCCTCTTCATCTCCCGCAGGTGCACCCATCTTCTTTGTGAAGAAGAAAGATGGATCTCTGAGACCCTGCATAGACTATAGGGAACTCAATTAGGTTACTATTAGAAACCGTTATCCATTGCCTTTAATCCCTGATTGTTGGAGAGAGTGCGGCATGCCAAAATTTTCTCTAAACTGGATCTCCGTGGGGCCTATAACTTGGTCCGTATTAGACCTGGGGATGAATGGAAGACTGCTTTCAGGTCACGCTATGGACACTTTGAATATCTAGTTATGCCTTTTGGTCTGAGTACCGCCCCAGCCACTTTCCAACACTTCGTGAATGATATCTTCAGGGATCTCCTAGATACATTTGTGGTGATTTATCTGGATGATATTCTAATTTTTTCTAACTCCACAGAGGAACATCATGGACATGTGAGAATGGTCTTAGAACGCCTAAGACAAAACCATCTCTACATCAAACTTGAAAAATGTGAATTCCATAGGACCGAAATTCAATTTCTGGGGTATGTACTATCTACGCAAGGGATTAGTATGGATGGAAGCAAGACCCAAGCCATCAAGGATTGGCCAATTCCTAGAAATGTGAAGGAGGTGCAGCGTTTCATCGGGTTTGCCAACTTCTATAGACGTTTCATTAAGAATTTTTCTGAGGTAGTGTCACCTATCACCCAACTTACCCGGAAACAGTCTAGGTTCTCCTGGACCCCGCAAGCTCAGGAAGCATTTTCCTGTTTAAAGGATAAATTTACCACCGCACCTATCTTAGTACATCCCAACCCCGAGCTTGCCTTCATAATAGAGGTGGATGCTTCAGACTGTGCCGTTGGAGCTATACTCTCTCAGAGAACAGGTGAGAAGAATGTCTTGCATCCCTGTGCCTTCTTTTCCCAGCAGTTGTCTTCGGCTGAGAGGAACTACGATGTGGGCAATAGAGAATTGTTGGCCATTATTGCCGCCTTCAAGGAATGGAGACACCTTCTTCAGGGAGCTGCACAGCAAATAGTCGTCCTGACAGACCATCGTAACCTTGAATTTATCAGGTCGGCTAAGTGCCTGACTCCTCGCCAGGCTCGCTGGAATCTTTTCCTAAACCAATTTAATTTTGTATTTCTTATAGACCAGGATCGCGCAATGGAAAGGCTGATGCACTCTCTAGGATTCATTCAGCAGAGACACGTCCACTTACTCCTCCTAAGACTATTCTTCCTGACTCTAGATTCCTGGGAGTGATTCATAATCAAGACCTACTTAAGGACATCAAGGAAGCATACCATGCGGATTCTTTGTTGGCTCAACCCCCAAGGGACGTAAGTCTTGTCTTTAAGAATGGTGTGTGGATTCAGGGACAACGTCTGTATATACCTGAAACAGTCAGATTGAGAGTATTGCAACTCATCCACGATTCCAAGATAGCCGGGCATAGGGGAATTCTAAAGACACAAGAATTTCTTTCTCGTTTCTTTTGGTGGCCCACTTACAGGAAAGATGTCTTAAACTATGTCACTTCATGTGAAGTCTGTGCAAGATGCAAAACACCTCGCTCCTCACCAACTGGTCTGTTGCAACCTCTTCCCACCCCGTCCCGCCCGTGGGGATCCATTTCTATGGACTTCATTGTGGAGTTACCAACCTCTCAAGGGAAGAACACCATTCTAGTGGTGGTTGACCGTCTAACAAAGGCAGCTCATTTTATCCCTTGTGTCGGCTTACCCACTGCAAAACAGACATCAGACTTGATGATTAAGAATGTGTTTCGCTTACATGGAGTACCGGATGAGGTCATTTCGGATCGAGGGGTGCAATTCACTTCAAGGTTTTGGCAAAATTTCTGTGCAGCATTGGACATTAAAGTAAACCTTTCTTCTGCTTTTCATCCCCAGACTAATGGACAGACAGAACGAACCAATCAGACCCTGGAGCAGTATCTCCGCTGTTTTATCTGCCACCTACAGGATGATTGGGTGGATCTACTTCCACTGGCTGAGTTCTCTTATAACAACTCTCAGAGCGCCTCCACTAAGCAGTCTCCTTTTTACTCCAATCTAGGTTATCATCCTAACATTCTTCCTCGATTTCCCATAGATACGCCCTTGCCGGCAGTGGCTGAAAGAATCACTTCTTTACAAAAGAATATGGATCTTCTAAAGGAAAATCTAGAATTGGCTCAGGAAAGGTACAAGAAAGCAGCAGATAAATTTCGTAAACCTGCACCAGCTTTCAAGGTAGGAGATTTGGTCTGGCTGTCAACCAGAAATCTTAAATTAAAGATTCCATCGTCTAAATTGGGACATAAGTACATTGGACCTTATAAGATCAATAAGATTATAAGTGCTGTTGCTTGTCGTCTTCAACTGCCCAGAACTATGAGAATCCACCCTGTCTTTCATGTATCCCTACTAAAGGCTGCAACACCCAATACGTTTCCTGGACGTTCTTCTCCTTGCCCTGACCCAGTGCTGGTCGATGGTCAGGAAGAATTTATGGTGGAAAGGATTCTAGATTCCAGGTTGTACAGAAATCAGTTGCAATATTTGATTAAATGGCAGGGCTACCCAGTGGAGGACAACTCATGGGAACCAGTCAATAATGTAAATGCTCCTCGCCTGCTCCGCCAGTTTCATCAGAGGTACCCTGACAAGCCTGGTCTGAGGTCATCCGGAGGTTGTCCCTAAGGGGGGAGTAATGTAAGGTTCTTTGTCTCTGTTGACATGTTCCTTGAAACTCAGTTTTCCGTCGGCCATTTTGCTTTCTGTCTTTCTGCAGCTCTTGCCCTCAGTTAATATGGAGTTTCCAGTTTTCATGTTCCCGCCCTGATTCTTCCCTCTTGCTTCTTAAGCAGCCTCAGCTGAACAATCAGTGCTCCTGAATCAAGCCTCAGTCAGTCTGTGACCTGACTCCTGGAAGCCTTGGACTTGTACTCCAGCTATTCCCTACTGAGGAACCTTGGAACACTTTTGGACTCTGGAAACCTGCTGTTTGGTGAATCCATGTTTGCAGAGGAATTACGGTACAGAGAAGAGATCCTGAACCTGCTTTGGAGATTTATTGTAGTGCTTGAAGTTACTCTGGCCTGCTGTGTCTCCTGTCGCTGTTCCTGCAAACTGTGTGAACTTTTCAGCATGCTTGTATGAAGTAATACAAGTCATTTCATTTCAACCTATGTCTCCTGTGTTTTCCTCGCACCCAAGCACAAGACGCTATAGGAACTGTACACTATACATGACAGTGAGATCCAGCTGCCATGAACCAGTGCCCTTTTACAGTAAGGTTACCGCAGTTGACAAGCTGCTCACAAGGGAGTTTACCATGAGAACCCCCGCCTGTGACTCGCGGTAACCTTAATTAAGTCCCCTCTCGTCACTGCAGCTGTATTCTTATGCTACACTCATGTCTTCCGGCTGGCGTGGGAGCTGTCACATTACTGATGCCCACTACTCATTACACCATCTGGATGTAGAAAAGTCATTGGATCGTTGTGAGACTCAATATTATGGATTAGCGGGGGACCAGGTGAGGAATACTTTGATTTTTTTTTTTTTTTATGTTAATAAATAGGCAAAAAGGGTAATTATTGGGGAGTGATTTGTACTATTAACCCCCTTCACCACTTTGGGTTTTCCATTTTTGCCCCCCCCTTCCTTCCAGAACCATAACTTTTTATTTTTTATCAATATGCCATGTGAGAGCTTGTTTTTTTTTTGGGATGAGTTGACTTTTGAAATGGTTGTATTGATTTGCCATATAGTACTGGAAAAGGGGGAAAAAAATTCCAAAATTTGTTTTTTTGCACCAATGTCACTAAATGCAGTACTGACCTGATATTAATAAATTTCCGGGTCTTTCCGAGTTCGTTGATACCAAATATGAAATAGGTTCTTTTATATTTAAGTGGTGAAAAAAATCTCAACTTTTTTTATACCTTTTTGGGTTATAGATACAATCTTTTTATTGCACTTATTGTTTTTATGCAATATTTGGCAAAGAAAAAACGTAATTCGGGGTTTTGTTTTGTTTCTCATTATGCCTTTTCCCGATCCAATTCATTTTTTAAATATTTTTAAAAGCATTTTTTTAACTTTCTGATAGACACCTCTCCTTTACAAAAACCCTTTCTGGCTTCATGTCACGGATATTTCACAGCTGGTATAAACTCCACAAACTTTACCCTCGCTTGGCAATGGGAAGCACTGAGACTAAGAGGCAGAATTAGCTTTCAACATGTTTTATTAGACTTTCCGGACCTGAACAGGAAACCCGGGACATACAGTAAGAAGTCTGTGTTCGGCGACTAGAAGCCCGGGTACAAAAACCCGAACTTTCCATTTCGGGTTCGCTCATTCCCTACTCCTCAGAGTGTGATTCCTTTGCAACTCTCCCCGCCCTTATTATCTTCTGATTCTGCAGCTTTCCTCCTTTCCTCACCAGTGATTTTTCAGCACTACTTGGGAGCTCATGATTCTGTAGCACTTCCCACTGCATGCTTCCCAGCTAGTGATTTCCTTGGCATCCCTTTTTCCCTCACCCCGCACTCCTCAAATTGGAACCTGCAGAATTACTTCCATCTTCCCCCTCAACCCCGTCAACCCATCGCATTGAGCAATTATCGTTGAGCTCAGTCACACTGACCTCAGATGCACAGGCAAAGGCTTCAGTAAGAAAGGAGATTAGCCTGCTGCTTCTCTGTGGACCACCCAAACACCTCAAGGACTGGTCTCACCTCTTGTGACTGTAATTGTTACACTTTTGGGCACTAGTTAGAAAAAATATCTAAACGAACTAGAATTTTGTTGTTTCTTTTATTTGGGTGGTAACAGTAATTTTAAACTAAACGAAATAATGAACCCTGCTTTAACGGTGTAGTCCACCTCTATGTATGGGAAAAAGATTAAAGTATATTTTTGTATTCCCAATGTTTACAAAACCTTCCAAAAGGTACAATCAGGGGGAGTGTGAAAAAAGGGAAAAAATACCTTTTGCACAAGCAAAAATTTTCTCCTTTTAACCAATCTCCAGAACAAGGGGCCCAAATTTTATCGCATAATAATTCGCCTAGTGCCCTTCCATTTTTTTTTTGCCAAAAAAATTAGTTTGCTAAGTTTTACCTATTCCATCATGTTTTAAACCCAAAAGTATGGCCTAGCATATATTGCTGTTTTGCACTTTTTTTTTTCCCTTTTTCCGAGGGATAACTTTTTTTTTTTTCCATCAACATAGCCATAAAGGACAGTTTTTTAGCAAAAAAGTCATGTTTTTGGGGACACCATTCATTTTTAACAGTTACAGCAAAAAAAAGGGTAAAATTCCAATGAGCCAAAAAAAATCAATTCCCTTTTTTTTTGCTTTTTTTAACAATGTTTTGTGCATAAAAATTATGACCTGGCCAATTAGGATTACGGTGATACCAATTTGGGGGAAATAGCACAATTTCCCGGAAACCATATATCTAAATCCACCCAATGCCCTTACATTTCGTGTTCCCACCAGACAATAGGGGTTTTGGGGGGAAAACCCCAAAAAAAAGTCAATCCAAAAGTGCAAAAAAAAAAAATGGACGCCACCCGAATATCCTTTACTCAACAAAATTTTGAACAGTAATGGGGTGCGGCCATTTTCCACTTCCTGAGTTTCAAAGGTTTAGAATTACGGGGTACCAAATTTTTAATGAATTTTTTTTTTATAGGATGAAAAAAAAATGTTTCCATCATTTTTTTGGGGGCCCACTTTATTATTCTTTAAAAAGAGCTTTAGGGTTTTTTTGCTTACGAGCAGTTTTTTTATTGATACCATTTTGGTTGCCAAATTGCCATTTTGATTTATTTTTATTGCACTTTTTGTGAAAATGTGGCCCCTAAAAAAACCCCATTTTTTCGGTTTCAAATTTTTTTTCTTTCTGGTTTTACCCCCGGGGTTTATACATTTATATTTTGATTTTTAACCACTACAGACATCCAAAATTTTCCCTTTTTTTTTTTTTTCTGTTTCTTCTTGCCTTCTTTTAAGTGCCTAACTTTTTTTATTTTTCCATTCAGACATATTTGGACTTTTTTTTTTTTATTGTTTTCAGGGAGGGGGGGGGAAGAATTGTCTTTTTAATGACCCCTTCATTTTACCACATACTAAAAGGAAAATGAGAAAAAAAAAATTCAAACCATTTAAATTTCAAAAAGACCAATTGACTTTTTTTTTTTCGGGGAAAATTACTTCGGTCTTTGGGGGGAAAAAGTAATTTTGATTCCCCCCGCAGTATAATTACGGGGAAAACCAACTTGTCCATTTTTATTATCTTTTCATTTTTATTTTTTAATGGGAAAAAAATAGCACATTTGTTAAAAAAGAACTTACTGTGTCACCATTTTCCAAGACTCAAATTTTTACTTTTCAGTTATAACATCCCTAGGGTTATTTTTATTTTGATACAAACCCCCTTATTAATTTTTGGGGGCACTTTTAAAACCCCAAAAAAAGAAATTTTTGGGGTTTTTAGGGTGTTTGGTTTTATCTTTTTGGGAAATTTTTTAAATTTTTGAAAATCAAATTCTATAGAAAAATATAAAACTTGTGTATTTTTTTTTTGTTTTAAAAACTTTTTTTATTGGGGGAGAGGGGGGAATTCAAATTTTTTTTTTTTTAATTTTTTTTTAAAGATTTTTTTTTTTTTTTTATTTTTGTTTGAATTAAACCTCAATTGCTAATCGCCTTTCCCAAATTACTTCATTATTTGGAAAAAACCAGGGCCCCTCAAAAATTTCCCAGTTATATATTTTCACAAGGCCATGGGGGCCTTCAACATGCTGGAAAAGGAAAACCCCCCGGGAAACCATCTTGAAATTTGGGAATTAACAGCAGTAAATCGGAGACTAGCTCTGATCGCGCTGTTACAGCAGTTTTTTGACGTGCAACACACCCCGGGTTTTTGGGGTTTGGCTCGGGCGCCTGACCCCACTTCATTCACCTTTGCCAACTACATGACAAAATGTTCCCTTTGTTTTTTTTCCCATTTTTTGGAGTTTCTTGGCCGGGGGCCATTTATTTGGTGACCGGGTTTAGTGAATTTTTTTGTGTTGGGGCGTACGTTACATTGCGTAGCGTCCCATAAGAAAGCCTGCAAACCTTTCCACTTGCACAAAGAAAAAACCCCGTGTTTTCTTACTTCATTTTACTCGTTTCATAGAGAAGCCGGGGATTTCTTGCCCCCCCAGGTCCCTTTGTAGGCGACATTTTCCCTATAAACAAATTCATCGGGAATAGTAAAGTAAACCACGTGTAAACAAAAAAGGGACCAGGGTTCCCCTTTTTTTTCCCATGAGTATAAAAGTCCCCAAACAAATTAGGGGAAGCATGCCCTCAGTTAGATTTTAAATTAAACGGGATTTAGTAAAAATTTAGCTTCGGGCAAAAGCTTTTTTCCCTCCCTCATCCCAAATCTGTTTTAAAAATATTACAGAAGTTAATTGTTGAGAGGGTCTTTTATCCCAAATAGATTTGATCTAAAAAAAAAAGCTGATTGATTTTTTGCCATTTTTCCTCTGAGAACCCCTAGTCCCTTAAACTAGAATTAGTTTAGCACCATCAAAAATTGAGTTTTTTTTCATGTTGTGACTTTTTTTTACACTGCATCAATGTCAAAAAAAATATACAAATTTATACAGGAATATTCCTAAACCGTTTTAAAGAAAAAGAACCCTGGGCAAAAGAAAAAAAAAAAAATTTTAATGGCCCTATGAAAAAAACATTAAAGCAAATTTCGGTACGTTAAATTTTTGACTACCAAGACAAAATAATTAAAACAAAAAAATATTTAAAATTTTTTGCCTCTTTAAAAATTTTTAAATTAATAGTTATTTTTTTTTAAATAGCCCCCCTGGGCCCTTTTTTGGCCCCCAAAAACTAAAATAAGGGCCACCCCCAAGGCTTTTCCCTCCCGAGACTGTTGATCTCCTTCACCTTGTTCTCTTTGACCCCCGTTGATAAGGGGGAACATAAAATCAAAAGGGTCATATCGATATTTTTTATCTTCGGGGAAAAAGTTTATCATATTTGCGAGGTTGATCTCAACGCGGGTTCAAAACAAAGTCAAATTTTCCAGGTTTTTTGGGCAATAGCGGGAAAGTAATCTTCTTTGGGGACTTTAGAGTAGCCAAAGGGCCCTTTTGCAGTAAACCCCATAGAAACCTGGAATCAGGGGTCGCCAGTAATCTCCATTTTTTAGTTTAAAAAAAACAAAAAAGGGAAAAATTTTTTGGCAAAAAGAAAAAAATCAAAAGTTAAAAAAATTTTGAAAAAAATGATGAAACAGCATCTAGAAAAGCCTTTCCCCGAGGAGGCCAGATAACAGGTTTTGGGGGGGAGAGAAAATTCATTTGCTCATAAAAAATTTCCATATAAGAAAAAATTTGGGGAAAAAAAATTTCAAAAAAAAAACAGGGAAGGGCAAACAGGGGGTTTCGGTAAAAATCAAAAAAAAAAAAAACAGTTTTTTACATTTTTTTTAAATTTTTTATTTTTTATATTTATTTCTTATTTCAATTTTTTTCAAAAAAAACCCAAAAATTTTTTTTTAAAAATTTCTAATAGAAAATAAACATATTTACAAAAAATTTTTTTTTCGCCTAATCCTGCGGGGTTTTACCCCAAAAAAATTTTATTTCTAGCAAAGTTTTTGTCTGCGAATGTAATGTTTCCCCATTATGCTTTTGGGTCCTTGAGACCCAAGAGCATAAAAAAAAGTAAAAAAAAACAAAAAAAAATTTTTCAAAACCCCACTGTTCACCCCCTTTTTCCCCTCCCTCAAGCCCGCAAAATGGGTTTTTCGCACCCCGCATCCCCCCACTTGGGGTTAAATCTAGGCCTGGACTCACTCAAAGTCACTTCTCTGGCCTTTCACCTGCTTCCCGTCCACTGTTTATTTTTTTCCCAAAATTCCATCGAGCAAATCCTTTGGGTCAGGTTCACTCTGGATGGGCCTTTCCCTATATGAGAAGACTCCAGGTCCGGGTCCCTGTTCGCCCCTAGGCTGGGACTTCCCGCCATGTTCAATCACCTCGCTTTGGGCTACAACCAGAAGTCCCAGCCCAGAGTGGACACAAAGCCAACCATTGTACTGCTCACCAAAACCGGGAAATCCTGGGCCCAGAGTAAACACCGGAGCCCTAACGTGACAGTTGTAAAACGTTGGGGAAAAACAGTGGGCATAGACAGAGAGAAGTGAGGGGAGCTGGAGAAATGCACTTTCAGGTTTACTGTTGTGGAAAAGGCTGGGAAATGAGTTCTGAGCAGAAGCTCCCTCTGGTGGTTACAAACGGTACTGGACTGTCCAGTGAAGATTGTGAGGATTGGGAATCAGGTGTTACTGACTGGTCTTATATAAGGGAGTCGCCTTCCCATCAGGGTTGCCGGTGATCAATTGTTCTGGTCTCAATCCTTGATTCCTGTTTCCTTGGTAGCCTGCTGTGTCGTGTCTGAATCTCCTGCTAACAGATAAGACATTTTCTTCTTTTTGTTTTTGTGCTTGATTTTTGCATTTTGTCCTGCACTTCTGTGGGGGCCTTCAGGGTCCCTCTGGGGGCTTTTGCCCTCTCAGTTCAGTTCAGCCACTGATGTTTGTACATTTGCTTTTTCCAGTTTTTTCAGTGGCTGCTGTTTTGTTTTTGGTTACACCAGAGAACTAATTTAGGTGGTAGAGGTCGTGTGATCTCAGGTGTTTTTGAAATTAGTAGAGTTGGTGCTTTTCAGGGTTTTTTGGGATTGCAGTAAGTGCCCTTCCTATCCTTTTCTATTTAGTAAGTTTGGGCCCCAACGTTTGCTCATACTATTTTCTGTCTGTGTCAGTATTTCTTCTTGTCTAACCGCCATTACATGTTTGGGGGCTTTCTATGTTCTTTGGGGATCTGCTCCGGGGCAGATAGCTTTCCTCTTTCTATCTTTAGGTGTAGTTAGTTTCTCAGGCTGTGACGAGGCGTCTAGGACCAACGTAGGAACGCTCCACGGCTGCCTCTAGTTGTGGTGGTTAGTCAGGGTACTGCAATCTCATAGTTTCCAACTGCTCTGGTGTATTTCCTTTTTTGCCTGCTCTCCTCAGCTACCAAATCATAACAGTATCACCGGCCTAAACTGAAAATTATATGGTACTCACAGAAGGGAAAAATATTGTGGAAAGAAAAAAGTTGTCAGAGTTGTCAGAGATTTTTTTTTTTTTCTGTTTGTTGCATTTTTTTTTCCCTCTGTATCTCTGGGTGCTGAGGAGGATTTTTTTTTCTCTCTCAATGGAGTTTGCACAGTTGTCTGGCCGTGTGGATCAGCTTGCCACTGAAGTTCGGAGTATTGCTACCTATCTTGCTAGGTTGCCTGTTGTGGAACCTAGGATTCCCATGCCAGATTTGTTTTTAGGGGATCGAGCTAAGTTTCTGAATTTCAAAAATAACTGTAAATTGTTTTTTGCCTTAAAATCTAAGTCCTCAGGGAACGCAGCGCAGCAGGTTCAAATTGTCATCTCTCTCCTGCGCGGCGACCCTCAGGATTGGGCTTTTTCCCTGACACCTGGGGATCCTGTTTTGAGTGATGTTGATGCGTTTTTTTCAGGCTTTGGGGTTATTGTACGATGAGCCTAATGTCACTGATCAAGCTGAAAAAACTTTGTTGGCATTAAGTCAGGGGCTTGAGGACGCTGAGTTATACTGTCAGAGATTCCGTAGGTGGGCAGTCCTGACCAAATGGAATGACGACGCTTTGGCAGCTCTTTTTCGGAAGGGACTGTCAGATAATGTAAAGGATGTTATGGTGGGATTCCCTGTTCCCTCTGGTCTCAATGATTCTATGTCATTAGCGATTCAAATTGACAGACGTTTGCGTGAGCGGAAAGGTATGCGTGGAATAATGTTGCCTTGTGAACCTGCTTCTGAATCCATGCAGTGTGATAGAGTGGTTTCTGGGGCACAGCGTCATGAATTTCGAAAGCGCAATGGGTTATGTTTCTACTGTGGTGATGCCTCTCATGCTATTTCAGTCTGCCCTAAGCGGGGAAGACGTTTTGCACGCTCAGTTGTCTTGGGTAGTGTTCAGACTAAGTTTTATTAACTGTTACCCTGATATGCTCTCTGTCCTCATTTTCTGCTCGGGCTTTTTTTGATTCGGGAGCAGCTATTAACCTAAAGGTTTTTGATTTTCAAAAACTTTTGGGGGTTTTCCCCTTGATACCCTACGAAGTCTTTCCCCTAGGGGACGATTCTACCCTTGGCTGAGAAAAAACCCCGTTTTATCAGGTATAATGGGGGTGAACCTGATCCAAGGTCAAATTTTTGGTTTTTAAAATTTGCATGACATTATCGCTGGGTTTCCCTTGGTTACGTTAAACCCTGTTTTGGTTTGGAAATCGTGTCTTTTCCTTTGGGGGCTGCCAATGTTTTAAATTTCCAACACCCTGTTTTTTCTCCCTCCCCCAGGCTCGGAGTTCCTGACTTTTTGATTGATTTTCTGATGTGTTTACGAAAGTAAATCTGCTTTCCCTTACTCCCATAGGAGCTATGACTGCGCTATTGAATTAGTGCCTGGTAGTAAATTCCCTAAAGGTCGCCTTTTTAACTTGTCTGTACCTGAACTTTGACGCTAGGGGCGGTTGTAAAGTTGTTCTTTGTCTCTGTTGACATGTTTTAAACTCAGTTTTTCCCGTCGGCCCATTTTGCTTTCTGTCTTTCTGCAGTTTCTTGCCCTCAGTTAATATGGAGTTCCGGGTTTCATGTTCCCGCCCTGATTTTTCCCTTTGCTTCTTAACAGCCTCAGCTGAACAATCAGTGCTCCTGAATCAAGCCTCAGTCACCTGTGACCTGACTCGGGAAGCCTTGGACTTGTACTCCAGCTACCCCCTACTGAGGAACCTTGGAACACTTTTGGACTCTGGAAACCTGCTGTGTGAATCCATGTTTGCAGAGGATTACGGTACAGAGAAGAGATCCTGAACCTGCTTTGGAGATTATTTGTAGGCTTGAAGTTACTCTGGCCTGCTGTGTCTCCTGTCGCTGTTCCTGCAAACTGTGTGAACCTTTTCAGCATCTATGTATGAAGTAATACAAGTCATTTTCATTTCAACCTATGTCTCACCTTGTTTTCCATCGCACCCAAGTCACAATGACGCTATAATGGAAACTGTACACTATACATGAACAGCGTCTTATATCAAGGAGTCATTGGAGAAGGGTCATATCAGACCATCCTCTTCACCCTTAGGTGCCGTTTTTTCTTTGTGGCCAAAAAGGATGGTTCATTAAGGCCTGTATTGATTATCGTCTCTTGTAACAATATTACTGAAAATATCAATATCCGTTACCCTTGATCTCTGAACCGTTTTCCAGGGTGAAAAAACGCTACTTGGTTTACCAAGCTTGACCTCAGGGGGCATATAACCTTATTCGCATTAAGCACGGGGATGAATGGAAGACGGCATTTATACCCCTGAAGGCATTTGAGTACCTTGTGATGCCCTTTGGCTCACTAATGCTCCTTCTGTCTTCCAGTCTTCATGAATGACATTTTCAGGATTTGTGTGGATAAATTTCTGATTATTTATTTGGATGATATCTTGATTTTTTCCAATGACTGGGACTCTCATGTAAAACATGTTCGGACTGTGTTCCAGATTTTGAGAGAGAATGCTTGTATGTGAAGGGATCAAAGTGTCTTTTTGGCGTTCAGAGGATCTCATTTCTGGGATTCATTTTGTCCCCATCTGTTATTGAAATGGACCCGGTCAAAGTTCAGGCCATCTGTGATTGGGTCCAACCTACTTCATTAAAGGCTCTTCAAAGATTCTTGGGTTTTTGCCAATTTTTATCGTAAATTTATTGTAATTTCTCTGTTATTGTTAAACCATTAACTGATTTGACCAAGAAGGGTTCTGATGTGGTGAATTGGCCTCCTGAGGCAGTCTCTGCATTTCAGGAACTTAAGCAGAGATTCACTTCTGCTCCTGTTCTACGCGCAGCCTGATGTTTCTCTACCATTTCAGGTGGATGGTTGATGCCCTGAAATTGGGGCAGGTGCCGTTTTGTCCCAAAGAGATCCAGTGACCTCTAAAAGTAACCCTTGTGCCTTTTTCTCTCGAAAATTTTCTCCCACTGAACGTAATTATGACGTGGGTAATCGGGAGTTATTAGCCATGAAGTGGCTTTTGAAGAGTGGAGACATTGGCTGGAGGGAGCCAAACATCAGGTGGTGGTCCTTACGGACCATAAGAATCTAGTTTATCTGGAATCTGCCAGCGACTTAATCCTAGACAGGCCAGGTGGGCCTTGTTTTTCACACGTTTTAATTTTGTGGTTTCATTTCTTCCTGCACTAAAAATGTTAAGGCGGATGCCCTCTCGAGGAGTTTCCTGGCGGACTCTCCTGAGTTATCTGATCCTTCTGTTATTTTGAAAGAGGGTGTAGTTCTTTCGCCATCTCGCCCAATTTGAGACTGGCTCTGGAGGGGTGTCAGGAGGATAAGCCCGAGCGCTGCCTGTTGGGAAATTGTTTGTCCGGACCAGTGGAAAAAGAGTGTAATTCTGAGATTCATTGTTCCCGTTGGCCGGTCATCCCGGAATTTTTTTGGTACCAGAGACTTGGTTAGTCGGTTTTTTTTGGTTGGCCTACCTTGTTCGTGATGTCAGGGAGTTTGTGCAGTCCTCGGGACTTGCTCTCGCTCCAACCTTCTCTCGTTCTAGTGGTTTGTTGATGCCATTACCTTTTCCAAGAGACCATGGACCAATCTCTTTTATTTATTTTCCGACCTCCCTGTTTTTTCAGAAATGACCGTCATCGGGGGATTTTCGATAGGTTTTTTTCCCCGATGATACATCTTGTGCCATACCTAATTGCCTTCCCCCCCTCTGAATTGGTGCCTTTTTTCCTTTAGCAGTGGTTCGTTTTACACGGCATTCCTGAGAACATTGTGTCGACAAGGGTTCCTTTTGCCAGATTTTTAGGACCTTTTTTTTTCAAAAGGGTTTAAGTCTTTTCCCCGTTTCACCTCAACCAAAGGGCAAACTGAGAAAACAAACCAACATTGGAGACTTTTCTAAGATCTTGTGTCTGGATCAGGGTCTGGGTCTCTTTTTCCTTTGGCTGATTTTTCCTTAATAATAGGCTACTCTCCACTTTGATGCTCCATTTTTCGTAATTCTGGGGTTTCACCCCTCGAATTTCCCTTTTGACAGACGGAGGCTTCGTCTGTCCAGGTGTTGATCTGTTGTGGAGCGTATCAACAATTGGGCCAGGGAGTGGAGAGGTTTCCCTCTCTCAGGAGAGGGCCCAGCGTTTTTCTAACCGGCATAGGACTGAGGGCCTCGGTTTAAAGTGGGGGACTTTCGGTTTTTCCTCAAAAATATTCCATGAGATGGCACCCAAATTTAAGCAGTTCATTGGCCTTTTAATCGGAACTTTCCGTTTTTTTTCGTTTTTCTTCTTTCCCGGGACATTTTAAAATCCATAACGTGCCACAAGTCCTTGTTTAAGAGGGTTTTTTGAGCCCGTGGGTTTCCACACTGTCCTCCCACCCTGTTTTGGGTTAGGGGAATTGGGGAAAAGGGTTGGAAAATTTGAATTCCTTTTTCTAGACGGAAACTCCAGTATTTGGTTAAATGGAAGTTATGGCAGGAAGACAATTCTTGGGTTTTGCTTCGGGCTCCAGCTAGGAACCACCGTGCTATCATAAACTCATCCTGACCAAACCGGTTCTTATGAGGGGTTTGGTGACCCCTCCTCAAGGGGGGGT
>JARQOD010010269.1:0-28000 GCA_033576555.1 Oophaga sylvatica | reverse complement strand
TTAGTAATATTTCACCACTGAAAAGTGGTGAAATATTACAATCCAGCCATGGCCGATGCTGCAATAGCATCGGCCATGGCTGGACACTGTGTTCCCACCCTCCCCACACCGAGTAACGGTGGTGATCGGCCGCCGCCACCGATTCATGGCGGCGAACGGTCACCGCCGTTACTATCATCTGCTGGCCGCTCCGATCCTGTCCCCTCCGGTGTGCTCCGCTCCCCCCGCCCTCCGATCACCCCCCCACGCCTGTCCTCACCTCCTCCGGTCTTCTGCGGCCTCTTGATCCGTCCCGGCGTCCGCCCGGGACTCTTCATGGGCCCCGCCATCTTGGAAAATGGCGGGCGCATGCGCAGTGCGCCCGCCGGCCGGCGCATGCGCAGTGCGCCTTTCAAAGTACAATTTATTTTGATCACTGTGATAAACTCACAGTGATCAAAATAAAAGTAAATGAACCCCCCCTGTCATAGGTAGGGACAAAAATAAAATAAATATTTTTTTTTTTTTTCCTTTTAGGCCCTGTCCACACTTTGGGATTTCCTGCGGATCCGCAGGGATTTCGCTGCTGATCCGCAGCTGATTTCGCTGTGATCCCAGCTGATTTCGCTGTGATCCGCAGCGGATTTCGCTGCGGATCCGCAGCGGATTTCGCTGCTGATCCGCAGCGATTTCGCTGTGATCCAGCAGCTGGATTTCGCTGCTGATCCGCAGCGGATTTCGCTGCTGATCCGCAGCGGATTTTGCTGCTGATCCGCAGCGATTTCGCTGCTGATCCGCAGCTGATTTCGCTGCTATCCGAGCGGATTTCGCTGCTGATCCGCAGCGATTTCGCTGCGATTTCGCTGCTGATCCGCAGCGGATTTCGCTGCTGATCCGCAGCTGATTTGCTGCTGATCCGCAGCTGATTTCGCTGCTGATCCGCAGCGGATTTCGCTGCTGATCCGAAGCGGATTTCGCTGCTGATCCGCGCAGCGGATTTCGCTGCGTATCCGCAGCGGATTTCGCTGCTGATCCGCAGCTGATTTCGCTGCTGATCCGCAGCTGATTTCGCTGCTGATCCGCAGCTGATTTCGCTGCGGATCCGCAGCGGATTTGGCGCTGCGGATCCACAGCAGATCCAGAAAACCATGTACAGTACAATTCAAATAAATGGTAAAAAAAAACGCTGTGCACATGCTGCGGATTTTTCAGCGCGGATTTGCTGCGGTTTTAAATCCGCAGCATGTCAATTCTTTGTGCGGATTCCGCAGCGGTTTTACACCTATTCCATTATAGTTGTAAAACCGCAGGGAAAAACCGCAGCAAATCCGCGCTAAATTCGCAGGTAAAAGGCAGGTCATTTTACCTGCGGATTTTAGAAAAATCCGCAAGTGAATCCGCAATGTGTGCACGGGGCCTCAGGGTTAGGCTGGGTTCATATTGCATTATGGCAGTCCGTTAGATGGACTGCGTTTCACCGCGGTATAACGCGGTGTAACGCAGTCCGTTAACGCTGCCATTCACCCCATTTGTGTGCGCATCGCAACGCATGCCGTAAAGCGGCATGCGTTCGCGACGTGCTGTCATTCAGTGACGGAGCCTCGGACACGGGCTGCAGCGTCTGGGCTCCGTCACCGCTAGCGCAGATGAATCATCTTATGATTCATCTGCGCTAGCGGGTATAGCATAACGCGATCGCGTTATGCTATACCATTACCAGCCGGTCAACGCTACGTGTTGAACGGGCTGGTAAAATGCAATATGAACCCAGCCTTAGGGTTAGGGTTAGAATTTGGGTTACGGTTAGAATTTGGGTTAGGGTTGGAAATTGGGTTAGGGTTGGAATTAGGGTTAGGGTTGGGATTAGGGTTAGGTTTGTGGTTAGGGTTAGAGTTAGGATAAGTGTTAGGGGTGTTTTGGGGTTAGGGTTGGGATTAGGGTTAGGCTTGTGGTTAGGTTTATGGTTAGAGTTGGGATTAGGGTTAGGGTGTGTTGGGGTTAGGGTTATGGTTAGGGTTTGTATTAGGGTTAGGGGTGTGTAGGGGTTAGGGTTGGGGTTAAGGGTGTGTTGGGGTTAGGGTTGGAGTTAGAATTGAGGGGTTTCCACTATTTAGGCACATCAGGGGGTCTCCATACGCGACATGGCGCCACCATTGATTCCTGCAAATTTTGCGTTCAAAAAGTCAAACAGTGCTCCCTTTATTCCAAGCCCGTATGCCCAAACAGTGGTTTACCCCCACATATGGGGTATCAGCGTACTCTGGAAAAATTGCACAACAACTTTGGGGGTCTAATTTCTCCTGTTAACATTGGGAAATAAAAAAAATTGGGGACTAAAGATCATGTTTGTGGAAAAAATATGATTTTTTTATTTTCATGCCCGGGCGTTATAAACTTCTGTGTAGCCCTTGGAGGTTCAAAGTGCTCACTACACATCTAGATAAGTTATTTGCGGGGTCTAGTTTCCAAAATGGGGTCACTTGTGGGGAGTTTCTACAGTTTAGGCACATCAGGGGCTTTGCAAACGTAACATGACGCCCGCAGACCATTCCATCCATTGGGCATTTCAAAACGTCACTACTTCCCTTCCGAGCCCCGACGTGCGCCCATACAGTAGTTTTCTCCCACATATGGGGTATCAGCGTACTCAGGACAAATTGGACAACAACTTTTGGGGTCTAATTTCTCCTGTTACTCATGGGAAAATAAAAAAATTGGGGACTAAAAGATCCTGATTATGGAAGAAATATGATTTTTTTATTTCATGCTCGGGCGTTATAAACTACTGTGTAGCCCTTGGGGGTTCAGAGTGCTCACCACACATCTAGATAAGTTCTTTGCGGGGGTCTAGTTTCCAAAATGGGGTCACTTGTGGGGAGTTTCTACTGTTTAGGCACATCAGGGGCTCTGCAAACCTAACATGACGCCTGCAGATCATTCCATCAAAGTCAGCATTTCAAAACGTTACTACTTCCCTTCCGAGCCCCAACGTGTGCTCGAACAGTGGTTTCCCCCACATATGGGGTACCAGTGTACTCAGGACAAACTGTGCAACAACTTTTGTGGTCCAATTTCTCTGTTACCCTTGTGAAAATAAAAAATTGCGGGTTAAAAAAAATCAGTTTTTGAGGATAAAAATGATTTTTTATTTTCACGGATCTGCATTATAAACTTCTGTGAAGCACTTGGGGGTTCAAGGTGCTCACCACACATCTGGATAAGTTCCTTTGGGGGTCTAGTTTACAAAATGGGGTCACTTGTGGGGGTTTCTACTGTTTAGGCACATCAGGGGCTCTGCAAACGTAACAAGATGCCCGCAGACCATTCCATCAAGTCGGCATTTCAAAGCGTCACTACATCCCTTCCGAGCCCTGACGTGTGCCCAAACAATGGTTCCCCCCCACATATGGGGTACTAGCGTACTCAGGACAAACTGGACAACAACTTTTGGGGTCCAATTTCTCCTGTAACCATTGTGAAAATGAAAAATATTGGTTAAAAAATAATTTTTTGAGAAAAAAAAAGATTTTTTATTTTCACGGCTCTGCGTTATAAACTTCTGTGAAGCACCTAGGGGTTCAAAGTGCTCACTTTGCATCTAGATAAGTTCCTTAGGGGGTCTAGTTTCCAAAATGGGGTCATTTGTGGGGGAGCTCTAAACTTTTGGCACACAGGGGCTCTCCAAACACGACATGGTGTCCGCTAACGAATGGAGCTAATTTTCCATTCAAAAAGTCAAATGGCGCTCCTTCCCTTCTGAGCCCTGCTGTGCGCCAAAACAGTGGTTTATGACCACATATGAGGTATCTGTGTACTCAGGAGAAATTGCCCAACAAATTTTAGGATCCAATTTATACTGTTGCCCATGTGAAAATGAAAAAACTGAGGCTAAAAGAAAATTTTTGTGAAAAAAAAGTACTTTCTTTTTTTTACGGATCAATTTGTGAAGCACCTGGGGGTTCAAAGTGCTCACTATGCATCTAGATAAGTTCCTTATGGGGTCTAGTTTCCAAATTGGGGTCACTTGTGGGGGAGCTCCAATGTTTAGGCACACAGGGACTTTCCAAATGTGACATGGCAACCGCTAAATATTCCAGCATATTTTCCATTCAAAAAGTCAAATGGTGCTCCTTCCCTTCTGAGCCCTGCCGTGCGCCCAAACAGTGGTTTATGACCACATATGAGGTATCTGTGTACTCAGGAGAAATTGCCCAACAAATTTTAGGATCCAATTTATACTGTTGCCCATGTGAAAATGAAAAAACTGAGGCTAAAAGAAATTTTTTGTGAAAAAAAAGCACTTTCTTTTTTTTACGGATCAATTTGTGAATTACCTGGGGGTTCAAAGTGCTCACTATGCATCTAGATAAGTTCCTTAGGGGGTCTAGTTTCCAAAATGGGGTCACTTGTGGGGGAGCTCCAATGTTTAGGCACACAGGGACTCTCCAAATGTGACATGGCAACCGCTAAATATTCCAGCATATTTTCCATTCAAAAAGTCAAATGGCGCTCCTTCCCTTCTGAGCCCTGCCGTGCGCCCAAACAGTGGTTTATGACCACATATGAGGTATCTGTGTACTCAGGAGAAATTGCCCAACAAATTTTAGGATCCATTTTATCCTGTTGCCCATGTAAAATGAAAAAATTGATGCTAAAATAAAATTTTTGTTGGAAAAATTAAAATGTCCATTTTTTCCTTCCACGTTGCTTTAGTTCCTGTGAAGCACCTGAAGGGTTAATAATCTTCTTGAATGTAGTTTTGAGTAGCATGAGGGGTGCAGTTTTTATAAAGGTGTCACTTTTGGGTATTTTCTGCCATATAGACCCCTCAAAGTGACTTCAAATGTGAGGTGGTCCCTAAAAAAAATGGTTTTGTAAATTTTGCTGTAAAAATGAGAAATCGCTGGTCAAATTTTAACCCTTATAACTTCCTAACAAAAAAAAATGTTGTTCCCAAAATTGTTCTGATGTAAAGTAGACATGTGGGAAATGTTATTTATTAACTATTTTGTGTGACATAACTCTCTGGTTTAACAGAATAAAAATTAAAAATTTGAAAATTACAAAATTTTCAAAATTTTCGCCAAATTTCCATTTTTTTCACAAATAAACGCAAAAATTATCGACCTAAATTTACCACTAACATGAAGCCCAATATGTCACGAAAAAACAATCTCAGAATCGCTAGGATCCGTTGAAGCGTTCCTGAGTTATTACCTCATAAAGGGACACTGGTCAGAATTGCAAAAAATGGCAAGGTCTTTAAGGTCAAAATAGGCTGGGTCATGAAGGGGTTAAAAATGCAGTTGGTTTGGAGAAGGGACTCCTGCACTGGTTCAGCAAAGGGGATAGGATCAACCAGGGCTCAGCCTCCTCTCCAAGGGCTACATTGCAGCTTTAAGCCATACAATCTCTGTAATATATACACCCTTGGCTGGAAGCAAATTATGTCACCATAATGTGACTGTCGGATGGGCACAGCTTGCTGTTTCTATATCTGAATGCTACATCAACGACAACTTAAACATGGAAAATACCCAGTGTTGTTGCCATGGCAATGTGTCTGACAAAGTCTGTCTTATAGCTATAAATACAGTGCATGAATATATCCATTTTAACGTCATCAGGGTATCTCTACCTGTTAAAGGGGTTGTCCAGGTTTGGCATTAAATTCTGCAGCCACTCTATGTGACTGCAGACTTGTGAATCATGATACTGCACACAATGCGTGCTCTCAGGATTTTCCGGAGGGTAGGTGGTCATGCAACCACAAATATGCGATATACATGCTCCTGGCCACATTCTGACTAGACGTGAGCACGTCTAGTCAGAATGTAGCCAGGTATGGAAAGTATTCAGACCCCTGTGACCATTCTTGACTGGCCCAGCCAGAGCCCTGACCTAAACCCAATTGAGCATCTCTGGAGAGACCTGAAAATGGCTGTCCACCAACGTTCACCACCCAACCTGACGGAACTGGAGAGGATCTGCAAGGAAGAATGGCAGAGGATCCCCAAATCCAGGTGTGAAAAACTTGTTACATCATTCCCAAGAAGACTCATGGCTGTACTAGCTCAAAAGGGTGCTTCTACTCAATACTGAGCGAAGGGTCTGAATACTTATTCATGACCATGTGATATTTCAGTTTTTCTTTTTTAATAAATTTGCAAAAATTTCTACATTTCTGTTTTTCTTCAGTCAAGATGGGGTGCAGAGTGTACATTAATGAGAAAAAAATTAACTTTTTTGCATTTACGAAATGGCTGCAATGAAACAAAGAGTGAAAAATGTAAAGGGGTTTGAATACTTTCCGTACCCACTGTATATACCCTCCAGCTCATTTTTACGGTCTTCTTTTGGGTTCTCCTCCATAAATCACATCTCCCTCTATATCTCTTCCTTTTCTGTGATTTTTCTGTTTCCTCTCAGTTGGATCTATTCCTTACAGCTCACATCTTGATATTGTAATCAGTGATATTTTTATATGGATCGGCTCGGAGCTTGTACAATGTACTTTCTGTCATTTATGTGATGTATCTGGATATTGTTCCAGCCTGGAACATAACTGCGGAGTAAAATCTGCTGCTGTCTCCAAAGACCAAACACCCCCACAAACAATTTCATTCATTTCTAATGATATTTTGACCATTGATTTAAACCTATTAAGTCTCCGAGCCATAAAGGGCTGAGTAATCAAGTCCACGCAGGACATGGCCATGGACAGGATATGAACTAGATTTACAGATGAAGAACCTGATGGACTGAGATACGACATAAAGTTAATAGAGAAACATAATGAAAGCAATAGGCGTCAGCATGTACCAAGAACACATTCAGCCCTGTGCAACATTGACTTATAATTTGGAGAATTTTCCACCGCCCTAAAACAATGGTTACCGTAATTTACCCGGTAGGAGACATAATTTGTGATTATAAATATAACCTCTAACTCAAAAATATTTCCCTAAAAAATGGGATTGGATCCCATCAAGAGCAAATGGGAGAATGGTGAAAGCTGCTGACAGACAGCTCTAGCAACATCTGATCCTTAAAGAGGTCTGCCACTAATATTTTATTGATGGCCTATCTTTAGGATAGGCCATCAATATCTGATAGGTGGCACTGCGACACCCGGGACTCCTGCCGATTAGCAGCTGTTGGTGCAGGCGGCAGCCGGAAGATCTTGGATGCTGCCAAAACACAGCACCTCTGTCAAAATTATAGTGGCCGCGGTAGGGTACTACAGATCAATTCCCTATTCATTTGTCCACATTGTGGCCACTATAGAAATGACAGAGCTGCTGTTTTACGGGTGCATCTGAGAACTTCTGGCCGCTGCTGGTAACAGCCGATCAGCCGGGGTGCCAGACGTCCCATTCCCACCAATTAGATATTGATGGCCATCAACAAAAAAGTAGTGGTCAGCCCCTTAAACAAAAGGATTGGGATCTGAAAATCCAACTACTCCACATAATCTGTCCGTGATGATTTTGAAGGACCAATACCCATCAGATGTGAAATCTGTGCTTCAGTCGACTTTCATCTAATGTGTATGGGGGATTTTATGACCTCCAGCAATCACGTTGCCGACCAAATCAAAGGGCCATATTGTGCACATTGGGTTTGTCCTTCAGAAAGAGGGAGATTCTTTTTGTAGCCCCTGGCTTATTGATGGATGTCCTTAAAGGGCTTCTCCGGTCTTAAGCTACAAGTCTGAGATTACGCTATGTGACTGAAGACTTGTGAATCCTCACATCGCGCACGTCAACAGAGCATCTCTTCCTCTTTCACTCTGCTAAATTGACAGGCGTGACTGCTGACGTGATGGTGATTGACAGACAGCACCCCACAGTTAGGCAACGGGGAGCAGGCTGTCAATCAGCATGACGTCGCCAGCCACGTCCCGTCAACAGAGCAGAAAACTAGCAGCTGCTCTGTCGACGTGAGATCAGCGGAAGCCGTTTCATCTCCTGCAAGAGCGTCTGTGACCACTCCGTTCTGGCAGAGATCGGCACCGGGTACAAAAGGCAGGTAATTTAGCAACTACCTCTCTGTTACTGCATAGGCACATTGTAAAAAAAAAAGGTCAGGAAAACCTCTTAGGGCAAGTGATAGGTCCTCTTTTAAATGCAAACTATGGCCGAATTGGATTGTCATCACTGACATGCAGTTTGCAGCGGTGGAATCAACAAAGCATTAAAATCAGAAGGGTCATAATAATTATGGCTATCAATTCTTGATTTAGCCAGATCGTGTCATGAGTTGCAAGGGAAGAATGTAGCACTGCAAAGACGACAGTGATTTGTTAATGTTCCGCAATCATCACGCAGGTCAGACCAACTAAAAAGCCCACTGAATTTTATCTGAAAATTGCTTTGCATATGGAAACTATGGAAACTATCACATGAGCACCTTCCTTACTGACAGCCCGCTGCTGGGATAACTAAATGCTGATGGCCCTGACACTCTTGCTCATCTTTCAGAGCCAAACTGCATGGAAAGATCCATGGGACGAGCTTTTAACTAACTGAAATGCATGGGGGGTGGGCTGCCATTGAAGGTCTGGGAATCATCCGAAAGGAGTGCGAAGTTCCAGGTTGGTGGCCGCTGGACTGCCTGGCAGGCCATTGAAGGCTATAGGTACCTTTAAATTGGAAAACAATGGGTGTGATTTGCTATTGCATTTTTCCCTTTTATTGTCTAGTTTTTAGTGGTTTTTTTTGCTTGTTGTTATTTATTACTTATTTCTCTTTTAATTTGCACCATTTAAAACCTTATTTATGTGTTCACTTATTTTTTCTTTCTTTTTTTTTTATGTTCATTCCTGTGGACAGGGTTTGGGGTTTCCAGATTCATCATTTGCAACTTTTTTTAAAAAATTACTCAATTTTTCCACAAATGTTCTCAAATGTCTGAAATTTTTGTGCAAATGTTACAGAATTTTAGTGGAACATGAGACGTTTGCAGTAAAAAAAAGAGGCAGAATAGGTTAAAGGCAAAGATGAAGAACATTTTCAGACTGTGCACAATATTCCTGAACCGTGTTTTGGGCACTTTCTGGAATATTAGGGGCCATCCTGTTCGTGACGCCAAGTTGTGTGACCCGCACCACAATTGTGGTTTACCAGAGCAATGGGGTACTCAGAGCCGAGCCCATGGAAGTCTATGGGGTTGTCACAGGTAGCGGTGGCTCGGTCTGTGGCCCTGGCGGTCAGGCGTATGTTGGGGGGAATATTTACAGGGGATAGGTGTATAACAGTTCGTGACGCCACCTGTAGTTCTCTGATCACTAAGACCAGCGCTGCTGTAGATCTCTGAGGGGATGGTGAGGCAGCTAGATGTCGGGTCCCCTACAGGTGGGACTCTTCCCTCAGGTCGATAGTTATGGTGGGGTTGTGCAGGGATGCAATCAAATAACTCAGTCTCACACATAGAAGCTTCTTCCCATACCTTTTACTTCAAGTTGTTCAGGCAGGTCCCAGGGAGGCTGTTCGGGGTGGATGAATGCACGTAGCGTTAACAGTTGAGCAGGTTACAGGCCTCCTTCTCTTTCAAAGATGAGTGAGTCCAAGCTTGCCTGTAGCTAAGTTGACTCTATAGTTTTCAGCTTTTCCCACTAGCTGTACTGCCCGGTCAGTTTTGTGATAGAGCCTTATAAGTGGTGAACTAAGTACTTTCTTTTGCCGCGCGCCGGACTCAGAAGTCTTGTTCTCCTGACTCGGTTACGTACTGGCACTCTAAGGGCGGCTTTCTGCAACCTAAGGTCCAGTAAGACTCTGGCTTTTCTATCACTATGCCTGGAGCTATAGTGACGCTTCGGTCCCCAGTGACCGGTGACAATGTGCAGGATAATCCGATCCTTAAGGCACTTCTGAATCCTTCCTACTATGCCCTTCGCCCTGCTTCTGCTTTCAATGTAGCACTGAAGCGTGAAGATAGAAAGTCCGTTTTCTTCCTTGGTCTCACTGAGTAACTCTCAGTTTCCTCAAAGTTCAGACTGAGTAAAAGGTAACTCTGACTAGACTCGGGATGATAACTAGTCATCCGTTACTAGACTCCACTTCGTTGAATTGGCAGGAACTAATCTTCTGCTCACCCAGAGCTCTGACAGGAATCCTCACTGTCTGAGAAGAACTAGCCCTGACTGCTCTGTACGATGACAGGAAGCTAGACTGACTCTCTCCTGTGCTACACGTCACTCACCTATACACCCCTGTGGGTGTGTCTGAAGTGTAAGTGAGTGTCAAGCTTTAACTGTTACCTTACTGTGCATTCTCCAGATCCTGTGTGCCTTACATACCAGGGCTACACATTCCCCCTTGGTAAAATACAGCACTCCCGGGCTGTGAAATATAAGAAGAAAGACATTTTGTTTTCCATTTAAACAAGTAACATTTTAAACTCTTCCCATCAGGGAGGTACGGATTTCTTGAACGTTGCATTATAACAATAGGCATAGAAAAATACAAAATACTAAATAGACATTTTCATATAAATAGATGACGATATTCTTGTGAAGGACCCGCACCAAACCTTCAACGTGGGTCCTGGGTGGGCTGCAGGACATCTGAATGCAGACCTCACTCAGTGCCTCACCATACGGGTTTTATGTTCAGAGGTAGGTGTGCTGGTAGAGAATGCACAAAGTGCAACTATATACAAGATCAGTTCTTGGGCTGGCTCAGTCCTCAGCCTCAGAGTCCATCATGAAACATTTTCAAGTAATTTACATATCATAACAATACTTTATACAATTATCCATACTTAGTAAACTAGTTTGCTAGGACTACTTTTGATAACGAATAGGTATCTTCCCTTTCGTTGTACGTTCTGATCTACGTGGAGTAGCTTCAGGTATATTAACCTCTAACCCAACTGTTCTACGTAACGGCAAACTATAGAACTGCCTCAATCTTTCTATGGATCTGGCAAGCGTACTGTTGGCTGGGCGGTGTGAGTCAGCTTCACCAGGGGTTCCCATAGCATGGGGCGCTGCTTCCGATGATTCTTCCTCTTGAGGTTCCGCAGGTTGGGGTGCTGCTGGAGTAGGTAACTCCTGAACTGGCTCAACTGGCACCATGGGCACAACTGGAGGTAGAACTTCCTCTTGTGGCTGATAAAATTGCAACACCGGAATTATTACAGCATCTCCCAGTCTCGGCCAATCTGCAGGGAAATCTCCCAGATCCGTGTGTATGACCTCTTCTTTTCTTTCTTCTTGATTGATGACAGAGTTCTCTTCACGAAACTTTAAGGGTTCTGGACACAATTTCAAATGGTCTCTGGACACAGTGGATATTGTTCTTCCTCCGTCCTTACTGATGATACAAACTTTTCTATTGTCATATTTGGAATCTTGTACGACGTAGGGTTCTTGCTCCACTGGTTATCCAATTTGTGCATTTTCCTTTTCCTTTTCAATACCACTTCTCCAGGCATCAAAGGCTTGGCAGGAGCATTCCTGTTGTAAATATCTTCCTGTTTTTCCCGTACCTTGTTGAGACTTTCTTCTACACAGACTTGCACTCTTCTGTATTGCTCTTGCGATTGATGTCCCAGTTTTCAATAGCGTCATCTGCCTCTGGTTCTACCACTCCAAGTTCTAAATCCATTGGGAGTCTTCCGGGCCTTGCTCTCATAAGATAGGCTGGAGTGCAGTTAGTGGAACTTACAGGTATATGGTTATACAAGTCAACCAAATCAGGTAGTAAGTCCGGCCATCGATTTCTGTCTTCCAACGGTATGGATTTCAACAAATCAAGGACAATGTGGTTCATTTTCTCGCAAAGACCGTTGGTTTGAGGATGGTATGGTGTTGTTCTAATTTTCTTACACCCATACATGTGACAGAATTCCTTGAATAGATCAGCTTCGAAAGCAGGTCCTTGATCGGTTAATACTTGCTCCGGATACCCATGCGGTCTGCAGAAGCTTGCTTGAAAGGTTTTTGCTGCCGTCACTGCTGTCTGATCCTTAACTGGTACAACCACCAGAAATCTAGAGTAATGGTCCACCATGGTCAAGGCGTATGAGTATCCAGATCTACTTGGCGACAGTTTGACGTGGTCCAGGGCCACAATCTCCAAGGGACGAGTCGTCCGGATAGGCTGCAGGGGTGCCCTCTGACTACCGTAGTCCTTTCTTCTGAGACCACAGGGTCCACAGTTCCGACACCACCTCTCGATGGAGCTGCGCATCCCTACCCAGTAGAACCGGCACCTCAACAGGGTCTCCAGCTTTCTCCAGCCAAAGTGTCCTGCTTGATCATGGTATGCTTCCAACACCATTTGGAAATCTGCCTTGGGGACCACTATTTGCCAGACCATCTCGTGGGTCCTGGGATTGACGTATCTCCTGCACAACTTCTCACGGTATAGGAATAACCTGCTTCTCTCGTTCCACAGGAGCTTTGCTAACATAGGTGCATCTTTTTCCAAGGAGGAACCTTCCTGTCTTAACAACTCCTTGATACGGCTGACCACTGGATCGCTGTCCTGAGTCTCTTTCCAGCTGTGATGGGGTAAAGGATTTAACGTTGCACCATACTGCTTTCTGTAGACTCGATGCTCGTGGACTACCCCATTTCGATGGAACGCAGGTAGCTCAATTTCTTCCAGGTCGTCCGATTCTTCCTCCGTGTCAGAGTCATGCGGCATTCGGGACAATGCGTCAGCATTAGCATTCTTTCGGCCTGCCCGGTACTTGATAGTAAACTGGTAATTAGACAACCGAGCCATCCAACGCTGCTCCATGGCGCCCAACTTGGCCGTTTCCAGGTGCGTTAGCGGGTTGTTGTCTGTGTACGCCGTGAACTTGTTGGAGGCCAGGTAGTGCTTAAATCTTTCAGTAATGGCCCAGACCAGCGCCAGAAACTCCAGCTTGAAGCTGCTATAATTTTCCGGATTCCTCTCAGTTGGCCTAAGTTTTCTGCTGGCATAAGCGATGACTTTTTCTTGGCCATTCTGCTTCTGACTGAGAACTGCTCCTAAACCTTCATTACTAGCATCGGTGTACAGCAGGAACGGTTGGCTGTAATCAGGATACGTCAAGATCTCATCGCCTGTAAGGATCTCTTTCATCTTTTGGAATGCTTCAGCCTGTTCCTTACCCCAATTGAAGGGAGGATTTCTGCTCTTTAGGGATTGGCCTACTAGGAGGTCCTGTAGAGGCGCTGCCTTCTTCGTGTAATCTTTCACGAACCTTCTGTAGTAACCCGTTAGTCCCAGGAACTGTCGCACTTCCTTGAGGTTCTTCGGCTCCGGCCACTTCTGGATGGCAGTGACTTTCTCTGGGTCCGGCGCTACTCCTTCCGAACTGACGATGTGCCCCAAATATTGTACCTTCTGTTTGAGTATATGGCATTTTGAGGGTTTCAACTTCATCCCGTACCTGGACAGGGACTCAAATACTTCTGCCAGGTGCTTCAGATGGTCCTCATATGTCTTGGAGTACACGATGACGTCGTCTAAGTATAGCAGCACGGTTTCAAAATTGAGATGTCCCAGGCAGTTCTCCATCACTCTCTGAAATGTTCCTGGGGCACTGCTGAGCCCAAACGGCATTCTATCGAACTCACAGAGCCCCATTGGGGTGGTGAAAGCCGTTTTCTCACGATCCTCCTCAGCCACAGCCACTTGCCAGTATCCACTAGTCAGATCAAGGGTAGAAAAGTAGTTAGCCGTTTTCAGAGCAGCTAATGACTCCTCTATACGTGGTAACGGGTATGCATCCTTGTGTGTTATGCGGTTCACCTGCCTGTAATCCACACACATTCTCAAGCTACCATCTTTCTTTCTAACCAGGACTAGAGGTGCTGCCCAGGGACTACAACTATCCCTGATTACTCCGGCTTCTTTCATATCTCGCAACATTTCCTTAGCCTTCTGATAATGGGCTGGGGGTATAGGCCTATACCGCTCTTTGATGGGAGGATGACTGCCTGTAGGGATATGATGTTGTACTCCCTTAATTATCCCAAAATCAAGTGGATTCTTGCTAAATACTTGGGCGTACTCTTGCACCACCCGTAATACCCTTGCTTCTGGTGAGCGGGAGTGGTGTCCGTCCCAACATGGAGTTGCTGACACCATTCCGCCACCTGGGTTGCCGGGTCATTGTCCTCCGCTATTTGGCGGGAGTCTAAGGACTCAGCCGGGAGAATAGAATTATTGTCAACAGCATGTAGTTTAGCAATGGTTGCATAACGGGGTAAGTTTACCTCATCATCTCCCCAGTTGAGAAGCCGTACCGGTACTCTTCATTCACCACTTCCACTACTCCCCTAGCAGTATAAGTGTAGGTCTATGTTCTGAATGGTGGGGTTCTACTACAGCTTGGTAATTCTGTCCTCTCAGACCTATGGCTGCCCGCACCAGATTATCATTTCACTCATTGGGGTATCACATGGGATTCGAGTCAGTGACCCGTACATTACCAATTCGCCGTCTGTAAGCTTCGCTTGCTGCTGACACACCAGGGCCCGGATCTCTCTTTGGATTACTCCTTTCTGCCTTGGTTGGGCAATCTCAGCGAGCTGTTGGAGTAAGAACACAACTTCTCCCAAACAATTACTGATAATGTTAGTACCCAAAATTATATTTAAACCGTTCTCCTCATTTACAGTCTTTACTACCAGAAGCCCTGGTCTTTCAACTCCTCTCTGCCCACTTTCACATCTACACATTTTGTCCCGAGTACTTCTACGGAAGACCATTAGAAGCATACACGGTAAAGTCTGGGCTCGGGGGTTTAAGACTGTCCATTGACCAGAACTTAGTATATAGGGCATCAGGTATTAGGGTCACCTGAGACCCAGTGTCTACAATGCCGGAACTGCAATACCATCGAGAATGATAGACAGTAGGGTCGTCCACCCACATACCTGCGGTTCCAGTCTAGGGGCCTGACGGGTCTCCTCCTGGGTGTTGGCCCTCGGACCCAGGTTCTGCCCGTTTAAAGGACACTGTGGAGACATATGACCTTTCCGGTTGCATCGGTAACAGGTGATCTCCCGACGAGGAGGGTGTTGATCAGAGGTCGCTCCTGGGGGTGGCGTTGTCCTCCTCCGGGGGGGCGACGTCTTCCTTCTTCTCCGGTTCATCACGGGACGTCTTCTGGGCAATCAGCTAATAAGATCTTCCCTTCTTCCTCTTTCCGCAGCTGCAGGGCACTCATCACAGCACCCAGATTTTTAGTCAGCTGGCGCACCTCTGAGCGCAGACAGTCCAATTCACTAGGGGGTGTCGCCTGCGTTTTGGTTTCTGCCACTAGCGGGGAAAAGGGGGGTACTGCCGGTTCCAGAGTGACTTCACCCTGATGATGTTGGGTTGCCCACTTCAGGTTTGCCCAGGGGTCGCAGCCCTTTTATTGCCATGTCCTTTAGGGCATCAAAGGTAGCATCAGGGTGATCTAAAGACCACCAATTCACAGTTCTGCGTTCCGCTTGGGACCTCAGTCCCTGCACAAATTGTTCTTTCAGCATCTTATTTTCATCAATGAACTTATGGTATTAACCTGCTTGAGGGCTCTCAGGGCCCCTTGTAGTCGGCAGGCATAGTCCCTTATGCTGTCACTTGGTTGCTGTGAACAGTTATAGAATGCCATCCGGAGATCTGTTTCGGTGCGATCTTCAAAAATGGCCTGTAACTTTAAGAGGATTGCAGGCACCAACTCCTGGTCCGTGGTAGCCCAAGTCTCCACTTCTCTCTCAGCAGCGCCAGTTAGCTGCCCTATTAATACTGCAGCTTTTTGCCTCTCAGACATAGAGTACATTTCCAGGACACTGCATATCTTCGTTTGAATCCTGCTAAAGTGCCTGGCTCGCCGCTGTACTGGGGAAGCCATTTCGCCCCAGGCATATATGGAAGCGTTAGTGGCATGAGCGGGACTACCGGACTGAGTGCTGGGCCTGCGCCCCCATCTGGCGCTACAACGCCACGCGGTGCGGAGTCGGGTCCTCCGGCTGGGGCCGCACTGTCGGCCGGTTGTTGCAACATATTAGCGCCCCCTTGGTTAAACGGAGCCTACCGGTTTCAGAAGCTGCTATTTCCCAGGCACAGCAGTAGGAACAGGACCTTCGTCGCAGGCGCTCTGATATCAGAGCGTCCACTTCCTGTCGCAGGACCTGCCGCTGAGTCAGAGCCGGGGGCGTGTCCAAGACTTTGCGCGCTCCTTCAGGTACGCCCACCTTCTTCTCCAGCGCCTCAGGGCGCGAATATGGCGGCAAATATGGCTGTATTTGGCGCCAAACAATAGCAACAGTCTTTTTCACCAAAACACTCAACAGGCACACAGGCTCGCAATTCTGCAAGTTTCGGATCCTGTTCGTGACGCCAAGTTGTGTGACCCGCACCACAATTGTGGTTTACCAGAGCAATGGGGTACTCAGAGCCGAGCCCATGGAAGTCTATGGGGTTGTCACAGGTAGCGGTGGCTCGGTCTGTGGCCCTGGCGGTCAGGCGTATGTTGGGGGGGTATATTTACAGGGGATAGGTGTATAACAGTTCGTGACGCCACCTGTAGTTCTCTGATCACTAAGACCAGCGCTGCTGTAGATCTCTGAGGGGATGGTGATGTCTCGACCACGCACCACAATTGTGGGTTTCCAGGGCAATGGGGTACTCAGAGCCGAGCCCGTAGAAGTCTATGGGATTGTCACAGGTAGCTGTGGCTCGGTCTGTGGCCCTGGCGGTCAGGCGTATGTTGGGGGGAATATTTACAGGGGATAGATTTATTATACAGTTCGTGACGCCACCTGTAGTCTTCTGGTAATTTATACCAGCGCTGCTGTAGATCTCTGAGGGGATGGTGAGGCAGCTAGATGTCAGGTCCCCTACAGGTGGGACTGGTCCCTCAAAGTCTATGAAGTTAGTGAAGTCGGGTGCAGATAAATAACACAGTCTCACACGGTCAGCGTCTTTCCATACCTTTACTTGTAAGATGTTCAGGCAGGTCCCAGGAGGCTGATCCAAGGAGAATGTATTTTGAGATAGCAGCTGGACAAGTTAGGGGCCTCCTTTACTTTCAACACGATGAGTACAACCAGCCTGAAGCGTAGTTCCCTCTATAACTCCAGCTATTCCATAGCTGTACTGCCCAGTCAGTTTTGTGGTAGGAGCCTTCCTGTGAGAGAGCTGAATTCCTGTCTTGTCCTGCAGAGACTCAAAGTCTTCACTCCCCCTGACCCCAGTTACGTACTGACTATTTGGGGCTGTTTGCCGCGACCTAAGGTCCGGTAAATCTCTGGTTTTCTTACCACTATGCTTGAAGCTAATAGTGATCCTTCGATCCCCAGTGACCGGTTACAATGTGCAGGACTTCTTCAATCCAAAAGCACTTTTCAAATAATCTTTCCACTGTGCCTTTCGCCTTGTCCTCGCTGGTAGCATAAACACTCACACTTGCAAAAAGTCATGTAATCACTCCCTTCTTCTCTTCCTTTAGAGTTAGTTCCAGACTCTCAGTTATCCACTAGGCAGGAGCACGTCTCTGAACCTTTCACTGTCCTCGGGACAGGTGACTGAAGTATTTCTGTACTAAGCTTTCTTTCTTTATCAGTGTCTTCAAGTGAGGTACAGCTCTGACCAGGCTGAGGTGATCTATATCTCGCCCTTACTGGCCTCCACTTGCTGAACTGCTGCAGAACCAGGCTGGACTGCTTCCTCCCTCCAGGTCCCAGCTAGACTCCACACGTCTGCTCTGTCCGAAGACAGGAAACTGACTACTCTAATCACTCAACCAATACACCCTGACCACTCCCTCACAAGTGACTACACTACCCTAAGGGTGTGTATAGTGTATGTTGAGTGAATGGGTATTGAGCATTAAACTGCTATCTCTCCAAACATTCTCCAGGGTACTGCGTGTGCCTAACACCAGGGCTACACATTCCCCCATGGTAAAAGACAGCACTTCCGGGCTGTAAAATACAAAGAGACATTTTGTTTATGCATTAAAACATCAACAATAAACATTAATTCGTCCCATCCGGGAGGTAAGGATGTCTTGAACGTTGCGATAAAACATCAAATATAGAAAAATACAAAAGTAGTAAGGCATCAAAACATTCAATAAATATACAGTATTCTTGTGAAGGACCCGCACCAAACCTTCAACGTGGGTCCTGGGTGGGCTGCAGGACATAGGAATGCAGACCTCACTCAGTGCCACACCACACGGGTTTTCTGTTCAGAGGTAGTTGTGCTGGTTTTATGTAAAACCAAGATAAAGCACCGAAGCGCAACTATATACAGATAAGTTCTGGGCTGGCACAGTCCTCAACCTCAAAGTCCATTGTAAAACGAAGACACATTATATCACATTATAATAATAATAAAGTGCAAAACTTTTTCTGGTTACCCAGCCCGGGCATTCTACTGTTAGCAATATATAAATGTATTATATACTCATTTAACTAGTGCAAAAATTGGCAAACTCTTAAACTTTCTACAACTTTACTTATGGTAGACCCCTATCTGGATCTCACCGGTTTTTCTTTTACTGTTTAATTATTTCAAATACATTTTCCACCCGGGGGCTGGAACAATGCGATGCTCGCACAGGACCGTTCCTATTCCTGGGCCCAGTGCCCAGCACCAAGATCATCGACTCCACCATCGGGGTCTGTGTGGCTGGTGTGCACTGGGCTGGTGGGGATGTCGGGGTTCCAGCAGGGTGTCATCATCGCTGGTTACCTGCAGGGCCGGTTCACTCCGGTCCTCTAGGCCGCAGGGCCCGTCCTCCTCTGGGGACGCTGCTGCAGCATAAGATACTGGGCAAAAAGCAGGCTTTTGTAGTGGCTCAATTGAGATCGCATCAGACTTTTGCGATGCAGAAATGGTCGCAGGTAGCGATGCGGAATAGGACGCACAATGCTGGTATGATGCAGAGCAGGAAGCAGGTGTGCGCAATGGCTCAGTTGGGAACGCACTAACCTGCTGCTGTCGCTGCTCCATCACAGACGGCTGGGTTTCCTCCGGTGTCCCTATCGGGGATCGATCATCTGCTGCGGCCTCCTGGCCGGGCGGGCGTTCCGGAACTGGCGGTACCTCCTCAACCTCCTTCGCCTCCACCGCTTCACCGGTGGGATCAGGATCGGTACTTTCGGGGGCAGCCTCCGGTTGCTCCTTTGCCTTGGGCAGCAGAATTTTCGGTAACTCCAGACGTAGGGGGTCATCGAAGGGAGAGATCACCGCGTCCCACAGCCGCCGCTGCTCCAGGGTAAGCCGGCGTCTCTCGATCTCTTCAAATCCAGGTTGTGGCGAAATCATCTTTCTTAGTCGTGCATTTTCTTCTTTAACCTCCAGCAATGCTTGCTGCAGGTGCAGGACCACGGATGACTCCGGTGCTGGTGGCAGCTTGGCTGGGGCACGGGGCCTGCCTTCCTCCGCTTCCCTGCTCGGCTGCACACGTCCTGCTTCCATGATGTTCCAGAAGATTCTTTCTTCTTCCTCCAGAGACGTCCGGTCTCTTCCGTGGAGGCGGGGTTTGCGTCTCCTCCTCTTTGCAGGAAAGGTGAAGAGGAGGCGGACCTCCTTTGCTGTAGGGCAGGATCGCATATTGTAATAGCACTTTGAGAGGGCAGGCATTTTCTTCGCGCCACAGGGGGTACACGCCCACGAAGGTACGCCCACCTTCTTCTCCAGCGCCTGAGGGCGCGAATATGGCGACAAAGATGGCGATTTTTGGCGCCAAAAGTGCAAACAGTCCTTTTCACAAAAACATCTCCATAGGCACACAGGGCTCGCAATTTTGCGAGTTTCGCATCCTGTTCGTGACGCCAATTTGTCTCGACCACGCACCACAATTGTGGGTTTCCAGGGCAATGGGGTACTCAGAGCCGAGCCCGTAGAAGTCTATGGGATTGTCACAGGTAGCTGTGGCTCGGTCTGTGGCCCTGGCGGTCAGGCGTATGTTGGGGGAATATTTACAGGGGATAGATTTATATACAGTTCGTGACGCCACCTGTAGTCTTCTGGTAATTTATACCAGCGCTGCTGTAGATCTCTGAGGGGATGGTGAGGCAGCTAGATGTCAGGTCCCCTACAGGTGGGACTGGTCCCTCAAAGTCTATGAAGTTAGTGAAGTCGGGTGCAGATAAATAACACAGTCTCACACGGTCAGCGTCTTTCCATACCTTTACTTGTAAGATGTTCAGGCAGGTCCCAGGGAGGCTGATCCAAGGAGAATGTATTTTGAGATAGCAGCTGGACAAGTTAGGGGCCTCCTTTACTTTCAACACGATGAGTACAACCAGCCTGAAGCGTAGTTCCCTCTATAACTCCAGCTATTCCATAGCTGTACTGCCCAGTCAGTTTTGTGGTAGGAGCCTTCCTGTGAGAGAGCTGAATTCCTGTCTTGTCCTGCAGAGACTCAAAGTCTTCACTCCCCCTGACCCCAGTTACGTACTGACTATTTGGGGCTGTTTGCCGCGACCTAAGGTCCGGTAAATCTCTGGTTTTCTTACCACTATGCTTGAAGCTAATAGTGATCCTTCGATCCCCAGTGACCGGTTACAATGTGCAGGACTTCTTCAATCCAAAAGCACTTTTCAAATAATCTTTCCACTGTGCCTTTCGCCTTGTCCTCGCTGGTAGCATAAACACTCACACTTGCAAAAAGTCATGTAATCACTCCCTTCTTCTCTTCCTTTAGAGTTAGTTCCAGACTCTCAGTTATCCACTAGGCAGGAGCACGTCTCTGAACCTTTCACTGTCCTTGGGACAGGTGACTGAAGTATTTCTGTACTAAGCTCTTCTTTCTTTATCAGTGTCTTCAAGTGAGGTACAGCTCTGACCAGGCTGAGGTGATCTATATCTCGCCCTTACTGGCCTCCACTTGCTGAACTGCTGCAGAACCAGGCTGGACTGCTTCCTCCCTCCAGGTCCCAGCTAGACTCCACACGTCTGCTCTGTCCGAAGACAGGAAACTGACTACTCTAATCACTCAACCAATACACCTGACCACTCCCTCACAAGTGACTACACTACCCTAAGGGTGTGTATAGTGTATGTTGAGTGAATGGGTATTGAGCATTAAACTGCTATCTCTCCAAACATTCTCCAGGGTACTGCGTGTGCCTAACACCAGGGCTACACAGTGAGGCAGCTAGATGTCGGGTCCCCTACAGGTGGGACTCTTCCCTCAGGTCGATAGTTATGGTGGGGTTGTGCAGGGATGCAATCAAATAACTCAGTCTCACACATAGAAGCTTCTTCCCATACCTTTTACTTCAAGTTGTTCAGGCAGGTCCCAGGGAGGCTGTTCGGGGTGGATGAATGCACGTAGCGTTAACAGTTGAGCAGGTTACAGGCCTCCTTCTCTTTCAAAGATGAGTGAGTCCAAGCTTGCCTGTAGCTAAGTTGACTCTATAGTTTTCAGCTTTTCCCACTAGCTGTACTGCCCGGTCAGTTTTGTGATAGAGCCTTATAAGTGGTGAACTAAGTACTTTCTTTTGCCGCGCGCCGGACTCAGAAGTCTTGTTCTCCTGACTCGGTTACGTACTGGCACTCTAAGGGCGGCTTTCTGCAACCTAAGGTCCAGTAAGACTCTGGCTTTTCTATCACTATGCCTGGAGCTATAGTGACGCTTCGGTCCCCAGTGACCGGTGACAATGTGCAGGATAATCCGATCCTTAAGGCACTTCTGAATCCTTCCTACTATGCCCTTCGCCCTGCTTCTGCTTTCAATGTAGCACTGAAGCGTGAAGATAGAAAGTCCGTTTTCTTCCTTGGTCTCACTGAGTAACTCTCAGTTTCCTCAAAGTTCAGACTGAGTAAAAGGTAACTCTGACTAGACTCGGGATGATAACTAGTCATCCGTTACTAGACTCCACTTCGTTGAATTGGCAGGAACTAATCTTCTGCTCACCCAGAGCTCTGACAGGAATCCTCACTGTCTGAGAAGAACTAGCCCTGACTGCTCTGTACGATGACAGGAAGCTAGACTGACTCTCTCCTGTGCTACACGTCACTCACCTATACACCCCTGTGGGTGTGTCTGAAGTGTAAGTGAGTGTCAAGCTTTAACTGTTACCTTACTGTGCATTCTCCAGATCCTGTGTGCCTTACATACCAGGGCTACACACATGCGGCAGCTTTGATAAGAGTGTTAGCTTTTCAACTGCCCACAGACAGCTGTGCTCTGACACTGGAATGATCCCACGGATCTCCGGAGGTGAGCACCATCCATCCATTTTCTATCAAGGATATAATTTTATGAGATAGTGGGAGATTCTCCAAAATGTTTTTTTTTAAATCTCTTTGTATAATACCCACAGCTTCAGGTTGTCTTTATTATTAGATGAACACTTAATTACTTGATCATCTTGATGTGTGAAATTGAACCTGAAATGATAAGATAAAATTAAAAAAAGATTAATATACAATAAAATAGTCACATAGTTAATACGGTTGAAAAAAAGACACGTGTCCTTCAAGTTCTAATGATGTTGCTTTTGATCATACGTGCAAACTTGCGACAGAATCAGGCCGATTATGATAATGACAATCAGATCACTCTGTGAGAGATTGAGACGAGTCTCAGCTTAGTGTGATCCTATTCTCTCGCATTAAAGAAGCGCATCATAGGTGCGGAGAAGACGGAAAACTTAATTTCTCCATCTTCTCCATTGTCTGAGACCGCGAATGTCGAACTGCTCTTGGATGACATCCGATTGCAGTCCGATATTTCACATGCACCCATAGACTTGTATAGATGTGTGTGATCCGAATTCCGGATGCGCTCGCAGCATGTTGCGATTTGTTTCTCATGACAGATTGGCATGAAAAAATAATTGATGAACTGCACTGCCCCATGTATAACACCGGGCCGAGTGCTATAAATAAAATATCAGAAAGCACTCATTCCATGTATACGCAAGCCCTAGGAAGGATGTTCAGTGTAGCATGCATGCCCCTTTTCCAGACCACACCCTTGCCTTCACCTTTTATGTCCCTCTCCAACTCGTTTAGGTTAAGTTCCCACAATGACTTTTTGATACTGCATACTTTCGTTGGGCAAAAGAGGATGGGATTTATAAAAAAGTGGCAAAAGATCCAGCAAAGTGGGTGGGATTTATGGAAAAGTGGCGAAAGATCCAGCAAAGAGGATGAGATTTATGGAAAAAGTGGCAAAAGATCCAGCAAAGTGGATGAGATTTATGAAAACGTGGCAAAAGATCCAGCAAAGTGGATGAGATTTATGGAAAAGTGGCAAAAGATCCAGCAAAGTGGATGAGATTTATGAAAATGTGGCAAAAGATCCAGCAAAGTGGGTGGGATTTATGGAAAAATGGCAAACGATCCAGCAAAGAGGATGAGATTTATGGACAAGTGGCAAAAGATCCAGCAAAGTGGGTGAGATTTATGGAAAAGTGGCAAAAGATCCAGCAAAGTGGATGAGATTTATGAAAACGTAGCAAAAGATCCAGCAAAGTGGGTGGGATTTATGGAAAAATGGCAAAAGATCCAGCAAAGTGGATGAGATTTATGGAAAAGTGGCAAAAGATCCAGCAAAGTGGATGAGATTTATGAAAACGTCGCAAAAGATCCAGCAAAGTGGGTGGGATTTATGGAAAAGTGGCAAAAGATCCAGCAAAGTGGATGAGATTTATGAAAACGTGGCAAAAGATCCAGCAAAGTGGATGAGATTTATGGAAAAGTGGCAAAAGATCCAGCAAAGTGGATGAGATTTATGAAAACGTGGCAAAAGATCCAGCAAAGTGGGTGGGATTTATGGAAAAATGGCAAACGATCCAGCAAAGAGGATGAGATTTATGGAAAAGTGGCAAAAGATCCAGCAAAGTGGATGAGATTTATGAAAACGTCGCAAAAGATCCAGCAAAGTGGGTGGGATTTATGGAAAAGTGGCAAAAGATCCAGCAAAGTGGATGAGATTTATGAAAACGTGGCAAAAGATCCAGCAAAGTGGATGAGATTTATGGAAAAGTGGCAAAAGATCCAGCAAAGTGGATGAGATTTATGAAAACGTGGCAAAAGATCCAGCAAAGTGGGTGGGATTTATGGAAAAATGGCAAACGATCCAGCAAAGAGGATGAGATTTATGGAAAAGTGGCAAAAGATCCAGCAAAGTGGATGAGATTTATGAAAACGTGGCAAAAAGATCCAGCAAAGTGGATGGGATTTATGGAAAAGTGGCAAAAGATTCAGCAAAGTGGATGGGATTTATGAAAACGTGGCAAAAGATCCAGCAAAGTGGATGGGATTTATGAAAACGTCGCAAAAGATCCAGCAAAGGGGATGAGATTTATGAAAACGTGGCAAAAGATCCAGCAAAGTGGATGGGATTTATGGAAAAGTGGCAAAAGATCCAGCAAAGTGGATGGGATTTATGGAAAAGTGGCAAAAGATCCAGCAAAGTGGATGAGATTTATGGAAAAGTGGCAAAAGATTCAGCAAAGTGGATGAGATTTATGAAAACGTGGCAAAAGATCCAGCAAAGTGGGTGGGATTTATGGAAAAATCGCAAACGATCCAGCAAAGAGGATGAGATTTATGGAAAAGTGGCAAAAGATCCAGCAAAGTGGATGAGATTTATGAAAACGTCGCAAAAGATCCAGCAAAGTGGATGAGATTTATGAAAACGTGGCAAAAGATCCAGCAAAGTGGATGGGATTTATGGAAAAGTGGCAAAAGATTCAGCAAAGTGGATGGGATTTATGAAACGTGGCAAAAGATCCAGCAAAGTGGATGGGATTTATGAAAACGTCGCAAAAGATCCAGCAAAGGGGATGAGATTTATGAAAACGTGGCAAAAGATCCAGCAAAGTGGATGGGATTTATGGAAAAGTGGCAAAAGATCCAGCAAAGTGGATGGGATTTATGTAAAAATTGGCAAAAGATTCAGCAAAGTGGATGGGATTTATGAAAACGTGGCAAAAGATTCAGCAAAGTGGATGGGATTTATGAAAACGTCGCAAAAGATCCAGCAAAGTGGATGGGATTTATGGAAAAGTGGCAAAAGATTCAGCAAAGTGGATGGGATTTATGGAAAAGTGGCAAAAGATCCAGCAAAGTGGATGCGATTTATAGAAATCTCCCTACCCACTGTGCTTCTTTGTTACTCAGTGTAAACTGAGTTGTGGTGCGTGTTTCAAATTCACAATATGTCAATCTCTCTTGCGGGTACACTGAATTTTATGTGCAGATTTTCCCCATAAACTTGCATCAGAAGCGGAAAATCCACAGGTAAAAAATGCACTTGTATTTTTAGTACAATATCACTGCTGAAACGCACTAAAAACACATTTAATCCGCACATGACTGTATCAACAAAGTTTTGTCCATGCCAAATACCAGGAAGAATCTAAAAGAAAGCAGTTTTATTTAGAATATTACATACCACAAAAAGAAACAAAAATCACAATGATAAAAAAGCAATAAAAATGAATGTAAAACAATGCAGTAAAAAAACGCAAGTAACCTAATTTGCCTAAAAGTTGCAGGAAATTTGCAACAAAAATTCACCAAATACTCATCATGGCAACCTAGCCTTAGAAACCCATAAAAGTGCATTTGGTCACCGAGGCTCTGCCTGATGATGGAGCAGTCATGGAAGCAGTAGAAACCTCCTGGAGGTGCGGTTTAGTGGGAGATTTCTTTGGTAATTGGAAAATTTGCCAACTCCTTTGGGTGTCCAGAGGGTCTCCCATTTTTCTTGGAGCCTTCTTCTATTTTGGGAAGGTTGGTAAATAAGCTTTTAGTTCAAAACGCCATTAAAGTTGCCCAGAGAGGAGCTTATTAAACTCAAAACTGTATTTCTTTTTATTTGTTTGCTTTTTAATTTTTCTTTTTTATTTCTTACTTTTGTATTGTGGTAGAATTGATTAAAGTACCAGAAAACCTGAGGCTGCACCACTCAGAGGTCCCGATGACATGTCCCTTTCTTATTTTTGTCAGGTGCAGTGTTGTCATGGAGATCTGTTGTGTCTTCAAATGCATGAATATCTAACATTCCAACTGCCATAAAGGGGGCGTCCGAAACTAACACTGATTTTCATCTTAAATGTATCTCTATTTATTTTAATAATATAATAGTTTTATTAATATGGTTTAATTAAAAAAAAGTCCCTACCATTCCTTCTCTAGCTGCTTTATTTTTTTTTTACCTATTTCCATTTTGATGAAGCTTTGTTTAAGAATCCCAGTGGATGCTGAAAAAAAATGACTCTTAGAAAGTGTTATTGTCCCATTGTGCCCCCTTAAAAAGTAGTGATACCCTCTGCATACCTGTCATGTCCAGTAATTTGGGACTCATACAGTATTGTATTGCTTCTCTATGCTGCTATGCAATCAGTTTGCCTTTTGGAAGCTTTTCCTGTCTCTCTCCCTGTTGGCCTCCCCAGCTCTGATGTCGATATCCTCTCCCTTCTTCCCCAGATAGTGTATGTCAGCCATCTTACTAGCATCATATCTTTATGACTCTGTTTCAGAAGCGTCTTTTTACTTACTGTAGTGGTGCATAACTACAAGAATTCAGCTTGAAAATAAACCTTATTCAGGAATCTTCATACATGGCTCTGCAGTCGAGTCAAGCTATCTGATGAGATCTCTTTAAGTGAGTACTAGTATATAAAGACAGCCAAGAAACTGTGCTTTAAGAGCCCCACACTTGCAGCCTAGTTATGGAGTCAAAATATTACCCTTTCAAAATGATTATGCCACCTTTGAGCAAAAAAAGAATGTTTACACTCACCTAATCTGAAGAACCGACTTGTCTTCTCCCCTGCTTACAAAGCTGTCCAGTACAGACTGCACTATGCAGTGATGGCAGGTACGGACTGGAGCTGAAATTCAGTCCTGGCATTTGAAATCACACAGGCCCATGTTGTCCCCGTCACCAAGCACCAGATGGGATATATTACTAATATTACAACGGATAGAGAAAAGCAAGATTTACTACAAGATCAATATTTCTAATGATACCCGTGGCCTGCCGGGGTAAGTGACGGAGTCAGGTACTTTGTGCTCTGTCACAACTCTTAATAGTATGGGTGTCTTGAGAACACTGATTCTGTCAGCAACGTAGCAGCCAAGCGGCCAACGACCAGACAGGCCCTTCTGGCATTTGCCAGATGGCCAGTCTGACCCTGAGTGATGGCATAGTACCTTCTGTGCTAGTACACCTACAGTATCTTGCATCGTACCGGGTGGAGCGTGGGGGGTAGGGAACCTATGGCTCCCTGCTCTTCAACAGAATCCATCTGAACAAATGTAGAGGAAACGGGATGGCACTCAACAGATATATGAAAAAAAGTTATGCTTAATTTTATTCATAAAGTATAATACAGACAGAGGAGGTGCAGACAACATAGAGAAAACTGCTGTTTCACGCTGATTTGCGATTCTTCTGTCCTGATGTCATGTTTGAACCAATATGGGGCACCCAGCCAGAAGTACAGGACATGTCCACTGCTCTCGGTCTTCAGGGCTAGTAACGCCACTCTTTCTTTTTTCCTTTAGAATTTTGAGCACTTAATACTTTTGCGCACAAAGCAAGTGTAGCGCCCGCGTCCCTGCCTGCTGCCAGACAGGGACGTCGCTCTCCTCACCTGCGCTCAGCGTCCTCAGTGCTCCCAGCCTCCTCTGCGCCTATGGCGTCCTCCTTCCGCCTGCTGGTCCCGCGCGCTCCTTCCCTGCTACTGGCCTTAGGGCGCGCGCCCGCACCCTCCCCCGCTCTTAAAGGAGCCGCGCGCATTTTCCAAATCAGTCTCCAGCCAATGCTGGAGGACTCCACCCTATATTAAGGGCTTCCTCCTTAATGTAGGTGCCCGAGCAATGTTGTTCCTGTGCAGTCTAACTCTGTTTCAGCCATCAGCTCCTGATTCCAGTTACCTGCCTGTTACTTGTCGGCTTGCCTGTCTGCCATCCGTCTGCAGTTCCATCCAGAGGTTCGGACGTCATCTGCAGAGATCCCCGGCTCTTGCCTGCTCACCTAGGAGCGATCATCTGCCATCCGACTGCAGCTCCATCCGGAAGTTCGGACATCATCTGCGGAGATCCCC
>JARQOD010010268.1:0-28002 GCA_033576555.1 Oophaga sylvatica | reverse complement strand
TAGCTACGCCTCTGATTCTCTCTCTAGTCTTTCTTTCTCTCTCTAGTCTTTCTCGCTCTCTGTTCTTTCTTTCTCTCTCTGTTCTCTCTTTCTCTGTTCTTTCTTTCTCGCTCTCTGTTCTTTTTTCTCTCTGTTTTTTCTTTCTCTCTCTCTTTTCTTTCTTTCCTCTCTTTCTTTCTCTGTTTGTTCTTTCTCTCTCTCTCCTTTCTTTCTCTCTCGCTGCTCTTTCTTTCTTTTCCTCAGTACCAACCACTGTGCCCATAATGCCAGCCACTGTGCCCTCATTACCAGTCAGTGTGATCAGCAGTGCTAAATGGGTACGGTTGGGGCGAGGATATGGGTGTGATTAGTTGTGAAATGGGTGTGGTTGGGGCGTGGCCTAAAATTTGCGGCGTCGCGCTATGCGCGCCGCAGCCTTTACCCCTTTCCTGTCTTCAAAAGTTGGGAGGTATGCTGTATGACCTCCCTACAACTTCTGGGCATGCTCCTGATGAGCACGACGGATGGTCTCCTGAGGGATCTCCTCCCACACCTGGACTAAAGCATCCAACAACTCCTGGACAGTCTGTGGTGCAACGTGGCATGGCCTAAAATTTGCTGCAGCAGGCACAGCGTGCCACAGCCTTTGTCCCTCTTTCCCTTCTTCAAAGGTTGGGAAGTATGATGGTGGGCCCCAAGAATAATTTTTCTCTGGTGGGCCCAAGGTACTCCAGTCCGACGCTGCCTGGGACTACTTATCCCATACCAAAAAAGGAGGAAGTCCAGTCACCAGCAAAATTACATATTTTAATAGAGAAAAATTAGGCTATAATATTAAAAAAAACCTTCATCCTTTACTGTAGGTTCATAAAAACATCTAGCTTACACCATTTCAAACCACATATGGTCCTTAGGCCTCTTTCACACATCCGTTTTGCGCCTGATGGCGCGATCCGGTCTTTTTTTTGTAAAACTGCATTACATTTCGCCGGATCCGTTTTTTTTCCATTGAGTAACATTAACGCCGTTCGGTTTTTGCTGGATCCGGTGTCTGGTTGCATTCCGGCGTCTGGAAAAAAACGGCAACTGTAACGTTTTTTGTCTCCGGTGAAAAAGCCGGAAGCGCCGGATCCGGCGCTTCCAGCTTTTGTCACAATGAAAGTCTATGAGCGCTGGAAAGCGGCGGATCCGGCAAAAGCCAGATTCGGTGGCCTGATCCAGTTTTTTAAATTGATATACCAGCTCACAGCAAACATATATAAAAGCATGCAGTGGGACACTCAGCCATTACCATGCAGCCAGCCCAGAAGAGAGCAAGACCAAGCCAGAGACGAGGACCAGCACCAGCATCAGGTTCCGCATCAGCACCAGCAGCAGATCCGGAAATGGAGCGACAGGACAGCAGACGGTAAATATCACATCCCCCACCCTAAAATTTAACCACGCATCTTTCACCACTGCTGCCTGAGCTAGTGCAGTGTGGTGTCCTTGACACCCTTGTACTGTTTAAAAATCATGTTTTTGCTGTGATGGGGTTGGTCCCCCTGGTACTGTATAAAATGTGCATGGTTTTCCAGTGATGGGGTGGGTCCCCTGGTACTGTATAAAATGTGCATGGTTTTCAAGTGATAATGTGGATCCCCTGGTACTGTATAAAATGTGCATGTTTTGCAAGTGATAATGTGGATCCCCTGATACTGTATAAAATGTGCATGTTTTCAAGTGATAATGTGGATCCCCTGGTACTGTATAATGTTCATGTTTTCAAGTGATAATGTGGGCCCCCCTGGTACTGTATAAAATGTGCATGTTTTCAAGTGATAATGTGGATCCCCTGGTACTGTATAAAATGTGCATGTTTTCAATTGATAATGTGGGTCCCCCCTGGTACTGTATAAAATGTGGATGTTTTCCCTGTGATGAAGTAGGTCCCCCTGGTACTGTATAAAATGTGCATGGTTTTCAAGTGATAATGTGGATCCCCTGGTACTGTATAATGTTCATGTTTTCAAGTGATAATGTGGGTCCCCCTGGTACTGTATAAAATGTGCATGTTTTAAATTGATAATGTGGGTCCCCCTGGTACTGTATAAAATGTGCATGGTTTTCAAGTGATAATGTGGATCCCCTGGTACTGTATAAAATGTGCATGGTTTGCAAGTGATAATGTGGGTCCCCCTGGTACTGTATAAAATGTGCATGTTTTTCCTGTGATGAAGTGGGTCCCACTGGTACTGTATAAAATGTTCATGTTTTCAAGTGATAATGTTGGTCCCCCTGGTACTGTATCAAGTGTGCATGTTTTCAAGTAATGTGGGTCCCCCTGGTACTGTTTAAAATTTGTCCAATTCATGACGGGATGTGGCATTCCGTACACCATAAAGCTCACTCCAGTCCATGTTGGACTTTTATATTTTTCAGCCAGGGCCAAGGAATTTACATATATTCACTGGCCCTTTTTGTCTCTTTATTCCACAGCAGAAGACTACAAAGAGAGGCAGCAGCAGCAAGGGGAGAGGAGGAAGCTTTGCTACATGCAGAGGAGAGGAGGACAGCCAGCAGAAAGTAAATATGACATCCCCCATTCCCAAAAAATTTAATCAATTTTTTTCTCTTTCAGCCAGGGCCAAAGAATATACATATATTCACTGGCCCTTTTTGTCTCTTTATTCCACAGCAGAAGACTACAAAGAGAGGCAGCAGCAGCAAGGGGAGAGGAGGAAGCTTTGCTACATGCAGAGGAGAGGAGGACAGCCAGCAGAAAGTAAATATGACATTCCCCATTCCCAATGTAATGTGGGTCCCCCTGGTACTGTTTAAAATGTGTCCAATTCATGACTGGATGTGGCATTCCATACACCATAAAGCTCACTCCAGTCCATGTTGGACTTTTATTTTTCAGCCAGGGCCAAGGAATATACATATATTCAATGGCCCTTTTTGTGTCCTTATTCCACAGCAGAAGATGCCAAAGAGAGGCAGCAGAAAGGGGAGAGGAGGAAGAACTACAGCCAGAGGAGAGGAGGACAGTCAGCAGACGGTAAATATGACATCCCCCATTCCCAAAAAATATAATCAATTTTGCTTTTTCAGCCAGGGCCAAGGAATATACATATATTCACTGGCCCTTTTTGTGTCTTTATTCCACAGCAGAGACCGGCAAACAGCAGCAGCAGCACTTGCGGCTTTAGCCGAGGAAGCGGCGGCATCAGCATCTGCTCCAACGGAGTCAGTGGAGCTGCAGCCTGATGTGGAGACATCTTCTTCTGGTAGCCCTCCTTCCCATCGTCAGCATTTGGCGGTAAAAATATATAATTTTTTTTTCTCCACAATCCATCTGTGGGATATATGTATTGATTGTCTTTTTTTAATAACAGGAATCGCAAGATGAAGAGGAGCTCCCAGAGGAAGAAGGACGGGGTGGAGAGATACCCGGAGTGGGCTCACAATTCGTAAGTATCCTGCATCAATCGCAGAAACACAACATCACACTACACACAACACATAGAAAACCATTTAGTACATACTTCACACAGCGCCCAACACATGCCTATATCACAAATTGCTATTTTTTCTTTTAGTCTCTCAGATCTCGTTCCCAGCAAAGAGGTCCTCACAGCGCCTCCCTAAGTCGTCGTCGTGAGAGCCGCGGCGGTTACCATTGTGTAAGGTTTTTTTAATTACATTTTTTTTTTTTATTATTGTTTTTAACTTTTTTTTTTTTTTTGGTACAATTTAATTTTTAATTATTACATTTTTTTTTTCATATTTTTAATTTTTTTTATTTATAATTTTTTTTTTTACATTTTTAGTATTTTTCCATTAATTATTAATTTTTTTTTCTTTTTTGAAAATATTTTCAGTATTTTTGTATTATTTATTACATTTTTATTAATTTAATTTTTTTTTAAATTTTTTTCTTTTTCACTTGCTAGTGTGGAGGCTAATGTACTTTTTTTTGTCTCTTTTTCTTTAACAGGCTTCACAGCGTGCTCCCGACTCGGACGGTGAGGAGGAGGAGGGTTTGGATGTGGACCTCCTCATCGATCTGGTCCGAGAAAGGGAGCCGCTGTGGAACATGGGGGACCGCCGCCATTCTGATCAGACAGTGACCTGACGGCTCTGGGAGGAAGTGGCATCACAATGGTAGACCGCTGGGAGGACCTCGATGTTCGGGCCCAGACTAAACACCGTAACTATAGTTCAGGTTGCTGCGGGAAACTATGGTCACCCGAAGGTAAATATAAGAAAATGTAAACATCTATCAAATGTTTTTTTGCAGCCAGGGCCATTCAACATCTGTATATTAAAGGGAATCTGTCACCATAAATTGGCGGGATATTTAAATGATGGCAGTCAGGTCAGATGGGCGGTGTTTTGGGTACTTGCCTTAACATGTTGTTCGCCGCTGTCTCCATTATTTCTGGGAATTGTAGTCGTTGCCCTCCATATAACCGCCTGGCATTGCAATCTGAATGCGCAAAGCATATGCTTTGCCCGCAGATTGCAATGCGCAGGCGCGTTATATGGAGGGCAACGACTACAATTCCCAGAAATAATGGAGACAGCGGCGAACAACATGTTAAGGCAAGTACCCAAAACACCGCCCATCTGACCTGACTGCCATCATTTAAATATCCCGCCAATTTAGGGTGACAGATTCCCTTTAATTGTATGTTTTCTTTTTATTCCACAGAACGGTGACCAGCACTCGGGGCGCCGCAGAGTTGGACCCTTCTGAGGCGATCCCTCAGGAGACCGACACCGAGGGACACTTCGACCGCCCCGGTACATCTGCACCTTCCCAGCCTTCCCTCACATTCGATCCCGCAGTCCCATCCACCAGCACTGGAGCATCGTGGCCGCCTGCATTACATCTGCTGGGGAGGAGATAGCATTCCCTTTACCCCACCCTTCTGCCACTGCCACTGAGTCGCCCTGCAGAGCAGTGGGAACTCGGATCTGAGCCTATAGACTACTATGGGGGATGTCACGGCAACACAGCTCAGTCCGTGGCTCTGGGGCTCACCTTTTAATGTGGGATATTTACAGGTGAATTGAATATTGGTATGGGGATTCGTGACGCCACCTGTGGTACCTGGTCAGGGTGACCAGCGCTGCTGTGCAGATCCACTGAAGGGTTAATATTGTGCAGCTAGATGTTAAGCCTTCCACAGGTAAGGCTGAGTCCTCCAGGGCAGGTAGATGTGTAGGGATGCAGGACAGACGGGGACCCGGCAGTTAGGGGTAATAAGGTAGACACACACATAAGTCACTTTGGTACCTTTACTGAAGATGTTGCAGGCACTCCCCGGAGCACTGTAGGGTGAAGGGTGCACATCCAGATTCCTCCACTGAGTAGGTGTGTGGCCTCCTTTTCCTCGCCTTGTTGTAATAAAGTCTTGGCTTGCGTGTAGCTGGGCCTAGCTTGGTCTCCGTCTTGTACCTGGCTGACCTTGTGGTTGGACCTTCTCTCTGAAAGGACAGGGTCTTTTATGGGGATCCTGCCAGACTCCATCCTCCTGATCCTGCTACGTATCAGCTCTGTGGTACTCCTGGGACTTGTAGTCCTCCAGGAACTCCGGTGTTTCTCCTAATGGGTCGTGGAGATCCCTATAGGCTCGGACCCCGGCGTCCAGTTGTAATAATTGGAATGAGCTGCTTAGGCTCCTCAGTCCCTTCTCTGTTTCCACTCGCCTTCTGTCCTACTCGGGCCCTCACACAATCACACACTGGCAGTTGGTGGGCTGCCTCTTCACCGCTCTCTAAGCGTCGGCACGCTTTCTCACTGAGCTGCACTCACTAGATTCAGCTCTGACTAGGCTGGAGTGGTTTCTGTTCCACTTTTACTAGCCTCCACTCTGTTTGAACTGAATTACTCCGCAGTCTCTCTAATCTCAGCTCTGCATTTCACCTTACTGCAGACTGACTGAGCCCTCTTTCTTGTGTTCACTCTCCTTTTATATGTCTAAACAGCTCCCTCTGGTGGTCTTTGGAATGGGTGAAGGTGTGTGAATGTATATAATGGACCTCTAGTGGTGTATTCCTTCAGTGCACCTTTCTGGGAGATATGGATCCAGTCGCATCTGGGCTCCACACCACCTCTAGTACAGCTGTGGGTACTGGGCGGTAGCAGCAGAGGGGTCAGGAAAGGAGCTATGCGTCCGAGTTCTTGCATTTGAATGCATCTTTCCAGAACTGTCTCAAAGTATTATCTGAATAACTTGCCGCAGGCATTAATCAGATAACCTCCAGCATTTTGGAGGTAAAGACACTTATGCAAACCATGCATTCAGAAGCAAGAACATCTCCAAATCACAGCTTTTTTAGATCTACTGACCAGCAGATGTATGTAATGCATACGTGCCACGCTGCTCTAGTGCAGGCTACCACCCAACCTCCTCCATCCACCCCAGTCGTTCCTCCACCTCCCCCCTTCCAGCCGCCGTCCCTCCTCCCCCTCCTATTCAATACCAGCCACCTCCCCAGCTCCAGCAACCTCCCCAGTACCAGCCACCTACCCAATTCCAGCAATCTTCCCAGTACCAGCCACCTCCCCAAATCCAGCCACTTCCCCAGTACCAGCAACCTCACCAGTACCAGCCACCTACCCCGTACCACACTCCTACCTCTTACCAATCTCCTTCCCCCTTCCAATTCCCTACCATATCACCTGCTCCTCCTGCCCAACCCTCCACTCCACCACCCATCACCTGTTCTGCCTCTAACTTGTCCTCCCATTCTTTTACTCTTTCCACCCCTTCACCTCTTCCTGTTCCTTCACCACCACCATCCCAGTCGTCCCTCCACACTCCCACGGTCGAAGTGTCCCGCAGCCCCTCCAGCACTATTTCCACCCCACACTACAACCAACTGTAAATAGTTAATTTTTTTTGTTGCTTCAATAAAAATAAAAACTTTATTTTAATAAAAAATAAATTTTATTACAATTTCAACATTTTGCAAAAATTCAACTTTTTCAAAAAATTATATTAAAAAATTATTTTTTTAATAAAAGTTAAATTGGTTTACAATTGTTGTCTGTCATTTCTTTATAGGATGTTAAGTTACAAATGTAGTAAACCAGGTAAACATATGTGGGTACACAAACACCAACATCAGTTAGGGTAATAGGTAAAAAATATCTACATAACTTTGGGTAAAAGGAACATACATTTTACCTTTTTGCCAAAGTTGTGTCCCGGGTAGTGTTGAGCATTCCGATACCGCAAGTATCGGGTATCGGCCGATATTCGCTGTATTGGAATTCCGATACTTAGTTCCGATATTTTTCCTATATCGTATACCGGAATCGGAAGTTCCCATAATTCTTTGAGCGGCAGTGTGATTTTAGTCAGCCAATGAGGAATCCTACGAAGTGTGGGTACATCCTGTAATGCTGCGGTCATCTTAACTAATGGCATGGCTGTGATTGGCTGCTGAAATGATGTCAGAATGCACTATAAAAGGCGCCGCCGCCATTTTAGCGTCACTGTGCTGTGAACTCAGTTAGGGACAGAACGCTGCTCTGCTGACTCAGAGGGACAGTTAGAGATTGCGATTTTGTGTACTTTGCTTTAGGCAGGCTAGTTTACCAACCGCTGTGTAAAGCTTCCTTTTGCCTTGCAGTGTTGTTTTAACAGCTCTGTGCAAGGTGTGTGTGTGAGAGTGCAGGTGACGCTGCAGTTTGCTCTGCATCCAACGCTGTCTGTAGGCATCTGCACGTGTCACTCACAGACTCTTTTTTTTTTCTTTAGTGTAATTCTAGCTGCTCCATTCAATAGAAATTATAGTGTGACGCGCTTCCATCCGTATACAATACATTGGTTGCAAACACTATAGAACTACAGAAAGGAGCCTTTCAGAGATAGTGAACAGTTGTGTGCCGTGTTCACTGTAGTCTGTGATTTTTTTTTTTTTTTTGGAGTGCAGATCCCGCTCCAGTTAGTTCTTCAACCACTGTTGCTTGTACTCTGCTGAGCGTGTCTCACTGCCTCATCCTTCACATTTTTCTCGAATTGGTGCTGCTACATTCTATTTCAAATAATTCAAATCTATTACTGTGACATGCTTCCATCCGTATACAATACATTGGTTGCAAACAATATAGAAGTACACAAACGGGCCTTTCACAGCTACTGAACAGTTGTGTGCACTGTTTACTGTAGTCAGAGGTTTTCATTTTTGGAGTGCAGATCCGGCTCCAGTTAGTTCTTCAACCACTGTTGCTTGTACTCTGCTGAGCGTGTCTCACTGCCTCATCCTTCACATTTTTCTCGAATTGGTGCTGCTACATTCTATTTCAAATAATTCAAATCTATTACTGTGACGTGCTTCCATCCGTATACAATACATTGGTTGCAAACAATATAGAAGTACACAAACGGGCCTTTCACAGCTACTGAACAGTTGTGTGCACTGTTTACTGTAGTCAGAGGTTTTCATTTTTGGAGTGCAGATCCCGCTCCAGTTAGTTCTTCAACCACTGTTGCTTGTACTCTGCTGAGCGTGTCTCACTGCCTCATCCTTCACATTTTTCTCGAATTGGTGCTGCTACATTCTATTTCAAATAATTCAAATCTTACTGTGACGTGCTTCCATCCGTATACAATACATTGGTTGCAAACAATATAGAAGTACACAAACGGGCCTTTCACAGCTACTGAACAGTTGTGTGCACTGTTTACTGTAGTCAGAGGTTTTCATTTTTGGAGTGCAGATCCCGCTCCAGTTAGTTCTTCAACCACTGTTGCTTGTACTCTGCTGAGCGTGTCTCACTGCCTCATCCTTCACATTTTTCTTGAATTGGTGCTGCTACATTCTATTTCAAATAATTCAAATCTATTACTGTGACGTGCTTCCATCCGTATACAATACATTGGTTGCAAACAATATAGAAGTACACAAACGGGCCTTTCACAGCTACTGAACAGTTGTGTGCATTGTTTACTGTAGTCAGAGGTTTTCATTTTTGGAGTGCAGATCCCTCTCCAGTTAGTTCTTCAACCACTGTTGCTTGTACTCTGCTGAGCGTGTCTCACTGCCTCATCCTTCACATTTTTCTCGAATTGGTGCTGCTACATTCTATTTCAAATAATTCAAATCTATTACTGTGACGTGCTTCCATCCGTATACAATACATTGGTTGCAAACAATATAGAAGTACACAAACGGGCCTTTCACAGCTACTGAACAGTTGTGTGCACTGTTTACTGTAGTCAGAGGTTTTCATTTTGGAGTGCAGATCCCGCTCCAGTTAGTTCTTCAACCACTGTTGCTTGTACTCTGCTGAGCGTGTCTCACTGCCTCATCCTTCACATTTTTCTCAAATTGGTGCTGCTACATTCTATTTCAAATAATTCAAATCTATTACTGTGACGTGCTTCCATCCGTATACAATACATTGTGTGAGACATGAAAGCATATGTATTGAATGGGGTGTACATTTCACCTATGTACTTTGCTGACTGGTATAAGGGAAATGTGTGCCTTTGTAAAACTAGTGGTGGAGAAAGGTCATTACACCATCCATTCAAGTACACGTTTGCAGCTCAAACCTGTGGCCACTCAGGTGATAATTAGGAAACCAGAAGTAGGTGTCTGGGAATACAGACAGGGAGCTCGCTTAGTCGGGACAAGGAGTCCAGGCACAAGAAGCAGTCTCCAGGAGTATGAGCTGTCTCAGTCTGGGTGCTCGATGTACCCCGGACACAGGAGTAGTCTCTGTGAGAATCCATGCGGATAGCTGCTGAATAGGAGGGGAGCTCGCTTAGTCTGGACAAGGAGTTCAGGCACAAGAAGCAGTCTCCAGGAGTATGAGCTGTCTCAATCTGGGTGCTCGATGTACCCCGGACACAGGAGTAGTCTCTGTGAGAATCCATGCGGATAGCTGCTGAATAGGAGGGGAGCTCACTCAAGTCTGGACGTTGAAGGTGCCTTCAGACACAAGGAGGAGACTCTGTGAAACTCCATGCTGGTAAATGCTGAACATATGTGTTGTTTTGGCCCAGGCTGGTAGAGTCTGGTCCCGGATAGATAGGGAAATCTATCTAAGTGTAGTAAGTGGCTGGACAAGCCCAGGTCTTCTGTTTATGATTTGTTTTATGTCTTGTTTGCTTTTGACTTTAAATAAAACTGGTTGCGGCCAGTTGCACCAGTACTGCTGTGAATGAACTGTTTCTATGCCACTCCATCTACCCGGACGGCGATCCCAGAGCTATATCCCCTGAAAAGCTTACAATTGGTGCTAGAATGTGCGTGCAACACAGTGGCGAGAGACAGCAATAAAAGGTGAAGTCTGTTGAAGCAGCAGCAGAGAGAGAGAAAAATAAAAAAAAGTGTGTCAGAGAAAAAAAAAAAAAGAGAAACGTCTGTTGGAGCAGTCTTAAAGAGACAGTGGCCCTAATAGAGTTTGCAGAGAAAAAAAAAAAAAAAGTGTGTCAGCAAAGAGAAACGTCTGTTGGAGCAGTCTTAAAGAGACAGTAGCCCTAATAGACTTTGCAATGAAAAAAAAAAAAAAAAGTGTCTGCACAGCAAAGCTGAATTTTTCTGTGGAAAAGACTGTGGAGTGTGTATGTCTTGAGTGAAGACTGCCGTTGTTGAGACAGAGAAGTCTGACAGCATGGACGACGAGTGTGGATACAAGCATCTTGCTGTGACTCAGTGGGGTCACGAAGGCATCTTGCTGTGACTCGGTGGGGGTTACGAAGATTGTCGTCGCACTCAAATCCGGTTTTTGGCTGCAACTCGGCGGGGTTGCGAAGATTGTCGTCGCACTCAAATCCAGTTTTGCTGTGGCTCGGCGGGGCCACGAAGATTTTTTCAAGGGAAAGCGGTGAAGTTCTGGTGTGAACAGTGCTCCGCGATGGCTGTGAATGGAGCAACGAATGGGTCTGACGAGTCGGAGCGCATATTTGAGAAATGTCGACTGGACATGCAACTGGACATGGTGCGGGAGCTGTGGGCACCGTATAGAATGGCGGCAGTGGACCATTCTATGGACTCTCCGGGGGTGCCAGTGTTGTCACAGAGTGCCCGGGGAGGTGGTAAGAGATGTTGTGAACTGAGTCCTAAGACTACTGCTGATTTTTTGTGTAAAAATTACCCTGCCGGTGTGGTTGTTAAAAAGGGGGCGGAGTCTAAAAAAGGGGCGGATTTTCACAAGAGTGTAGAGTGTGGAAAACTGAAAATTGTTACTGGTGGTGGGTTGGTACCTCCTAAAAATGACAATGTGACCGTTGATAACGGGGTAGCTCCAGTAGAAGGGGGTGACGTCAAAGTGGGAGGTGACCTGTTAGTCCACAACACCATGGGGAGTGACACAGACCCCGTAGCTGACTGGGACACTATGAAAGTAAAAAGTGAGGTCAGTCAGGAGAGGCTAGACGAGGGAAGAGAGTCTCCCTCTCGTCGTCGACGGCGCAAGGGCCACAAAAAGGTTGTTCCGGTAGTACTCGCTGAAAATGAAAATGAAGAGAATGTAGTACTGTCTGCCTATGCTTCAAGTGTGGATTCTCCTTTAGAGGTAGAAGAGGAGGGGGCCAGTCATGGCCAAGAGCTGGAACCTATTCGGCTGCAGTATCAGAGTGACATGCTGCAATTATGTGAAAACCTGGAGGACGTGTCCTCAGACCAGCGAGATCTAGAAGGAAGCAACGAGGAAGTTACCCTGTGGAAAGAGATGTTCCACGCCATTAAAGAGGACCGCCCAAAATCAAGGAAGAGGTTTTGCAGTTGAAGCGTGAGAAGGAGGCGCTGCAGGATGGAGTTTCTGGAAGTGAACAAATCCTAGAACGACTGCGCGAACAGCTCAACCAGGAGCTGTGTGACTCCAAGAAGGAGTGTGGTGAACGCAGTAGGGAACTGCAACAGATGAAGAGAGATTATGTGGATCTCCTCAGGGTCAAAGAAAAACTAGAAGAGGATAAGATGGATGCAGAGCAAATGCGCCAGGTGGTTGAGACCACTCTGCAGGACACCCGTGATGAAAATGGTGATCTGCGCAGAAAGACCCTAGGTCTGGAAGCTCAGGTGAAGGAGCTACAGATGTCCTGTGATACTCTCCAGAAGGCGGAGATGTGCCTTAAGGAAAAGCTCAGACAGATGGAAGCTGAGCGGGAAAAGATGGAGGAGTCCATCAGAGAAGCTACAGACCAGGGCCAGGAGTTGGCCACTGGAGATGGGAGGTGTAAAGCAGATACTTCCTCGAGTGATGTGAGTTCGGATGATTCGGTGGATGTCGGAGCCGAGATCAAGGAGCTCAAGGAGTGGTTACAAGCCCAGTGGACGCAAGAGAAGCTTCAGAGACGGGCAGCTGAGAGGCGAATGGCGGAACTAGAGGAAGAAGTTCTCGGGCTTAAAAGTCGCCTGATACAGTGTCACTCGGTGAACAAGGCCTCCTTGGAGAAAGAAAAGGGCAAACACGTTGCACTCGCTCCCTTTTGCCAGGAAAAGATAGACCTGAGGAGAGCTAAGAGTGTGGTAACGGAAGATAAATGTGAAATGGAAGTGGTCAGGATGGAAATTCGCGAATTTGTAGCTGTGAGTCAGCTCAGAAGAAGCGAAAAGGGGAAGAAGCTGGAAGTCAGTTGTCCCTGAACCCTGAGCTGGTTGATCGTCTGGAAACCACGGGTGAGACCGAAACGTGTCGGTACAAGTGCCTCGTAGATGTACCCGAGGACTTGAGAGAAGAATGCACCCGTGAGTCTGTGCATGAAGCGTTTAAGAAGGCCGTGGGAGCCTGTAAGGTGTACTCGACCTCAGGAGCTAAACAGCTGGTGGTCTTGTCCACGACCAAAGTTACAGTGAAGAGGGTGGCAATCCTAAGTGACATGCACTGGCGATGTATTCGCACAAAGCGGTTTCTCCGGTTGAAGACAGAACAAGCCGTTAGACAACTGAAGCTTATGAGAAATGCTCACAGTCTGCGGGAAAAGGTCATCCGGGTGCCTCATGTTCTGGTGAGAAAGCTGATTGGGAGAAATGGCCGAGCCATGCAGATGATGGTGAAGAGGTCTGGTGTGGTGAAAGTAAGCAGTCCACGTGATCGTCGGGACTGGATACCAGATGAAGACGGCATGGTGTCATTCTACGCTATAGGAACGGAAGAAAGTCTGGAATATGTGCGCATGCTGGTGGCATACCGTGTGACCTACCTGCAAGAGGTAGAACAATTGAATCTCGCTAGACAGCGAGTAGATAGACAGCATCATCTGAGCAGCAGAAGATGGCAGCCGTCTAAGAATAGTGAGACCCGACAGAGAAAGGGCCCCCTAAATAACAGAACAGCTAAGGCTGAAGTTAGGGACCTTTCAAGACGTCCTGAGGGTAGTGAGCGTGGGTTTAGAGGTAGTGAGACCTCCAGTAACTCAGGTTTGAGAGGCCCATACAGACGACCCGATAGAGTACGGGACAGTACGAAGTCTAACCGGACCTTAGAAACCCAGGCAAGACCTGACAAGGTTACGATTGACCGCTGGGAGCGAAGGGGAGACCTGACAAGGTTACGACCTAGAAATGTGACTGGACGAAGTCTGTGACAATGACAGACGGTAGGTCCCTAAGGAATGAGCGAATGTCATTGACTAATATTCCGGGGGGCTGAACAGAGCAATGGACAAGTACATGGTCTCTGTGTGAACTGTGGGTTGATGTGATTGGATGTATTTTGTGTTCAACCCTACAAGTTTGAAAAAGGGGGGGAATATGTAATGCAGCCCTTGGCTGGCATTCATTTAATGGCTCAGTGTGTGTGTTTGACTGTCCATGTTCCTTCCCCCAGCTGACTAGTCACATGACTGTGACATCACACAGGTCCTTTTACACACACACAAGTCTGAACACATGACTATGACATCAGCTCAGGTCCCGTGTGTGTGTGTGTGGGTGTGTGTAAGGGTATATAAACCCTGCTTAATTGGAGACAGGTGTGTCAGTGATAGGCGTCAGGCCTGTTTCCTGTTCCCCTGGTGTGGGGGACACCGTTTATGTGAGGCCGAGTGAAGCCTGACTGCCTGAAAGGTCAGAGACTGGATCCTGTGTGGATGCTAGTGGCCTTGGAAAGTAAATGGACGGTAGTGAAGATGAAGTCGATGATGGCCATGACTGGTCCGGAGTTCACTGTCTCTTTAGGATTGTTGACCAGCCCTCCGGTCTGGATGACCAGCCCTCCGGTCTGGAGAAGAGGGGGGGATATGTGAGACAGTGAAAGCATATGTATTGAATGGGGTGTACATTTCACCTAGGTACTTTGCTGACTGGTATAAGGGAAATGTGTGCCTTTGTAAAACTAGTGGTGGAGAAAGGTCATTACACCATCCATTCAAGTACACGTTTGCAGCTCAAACCTGTGGCCACTCAGGTGATAATTAGGAAACCAGAAGTAGGTGTCTGGGAATACAGACAGGGAGCTCGCTTAGTCGGGACAAGGAGTCCAGGCACAAGAAGCAGTCTCCAGGAGTATGAGCTGTCTCAGTCTGGGTGCTCGATGTACCCCGGACACAGGAGTAGTCTCTGTGAGAATCCATGCGGATAGCTGCTGAATAGGAGGGGAGCTCGCTTAGTCTGGACAAGGAGTCCAGGCACAAGAAGCAGTCTCCAGGAGTATGAGCTGTCTCAGTCTGGGTGCTCGATGTACCCCGGACACAGGAGTAGTCTCTGTGAGAATCCATTTTGGATAGCTGCTGAATAGGAGGGGAGCTCTCTCAAGTCTGGACGTTGAAGGTGCCTTCAGACACAAGGAGGAGACTCTGTGAAACTCCATGCTGGTAAATGCTGAACATATGTGTTGTTTTGGCCCAGGCTGGTAGAGTCTGGTCCCGGATAGATAGGGAAATCTATCTAAGTGTAGTAAGTGGCTGGACAAGCCCAGGTCTTCTGTTTATGATTTGTTTTATGTCTTGTTTGCTTTTGACTTTAAATAAAACTGGTTGCGGCCAGTTGCACCAGTACTGCTGTGAATGAACTGTTTCTATGCCACTCCGTCTACCCGGACGGCGATCCCAGAGCTATATCCCCTGAAAAGCTTACAATTGGTTGCAAACAATATAGAAGTACACAAACGGGCCTTTCACAGCTACTGAACAGTTGTGTGCACTGTTTACTGTAGTCAGAGGTTTTCATTTTTGGAGTGCAGATCCCGCTCCAGTTAGTTCTTCAACCACTGTTGCTTGTACTCTGCTGAGCGTGTCTCACTGCCTCATCCTTCACATTTTTCTCGAATTGGTGCTGCTGCATTCTATTTCAAATAATTCAAATCTATTACTGTGACGTGCTTCCATCCGTATACAATACATTGGTTGCAAACAATATAGAAGTACACAAACGGGCCTTTCACAGCTACTGAACAGTTGTGTGCACTGTTTACTGTAGTCAGAGGTTTTCATTTTTGGAGTGCAGATCCCGCTCCAGTTAGTTCTTCAACCACTGTTGCTTGTACTCTGCTGAGCGTGTCTCACTGCCTCATCCTTCACATTTTTCTCGAATTGGTGCTGCTGCATTCTATTTCAAATAATTCAAATCTATTACTGTGACGTGCTTCCATCCGTATACAATACATTGGTTGCAAACAATATAGAAGTACACAAACGGGCCTTTCACAGCTACTGAACAGTTGTGTGCACTGTTTACTGTAGTCAGAGGTTTTCATTTTTGGAGTGCAGATCCGCTCCAGTTAGTTCTTCAACCACTGTTGCTTGTACTCTGCTGAGCGTGTCTCACTGCCTCATCCTTCACATTTTTCTCGAATTGGTGCTGCTACATTCTATTTCAAATAATTCAAATCTATTACTGTGACGTTCTTCCATCCATATACAATACATTGGTTGCAAACAATATAGAAGTACACAAACGGGCCTTTCACAGCTACTGAACAGTTGTGTGCACTGTTTACTGTAGTCAGAGGTTTTCATTTTTGGAGTGCAGATCACGCTCCAGTTAGATCACGCTCCAGTTAGTGCCTCATCCTTGACATTTTTCTATAATTGGTGCTGCTCCATTCTATTTCAAATAACTCAAATCTATTAGTGTGACGCGCTTCCTTCCATATACAATACATTGGTTTCAAACACTATAGAAGTACACAAAGGGGCCTTTCACAGCTAGTGAACATGGGTTGTTAAATTTTAAGTAAAATATGTATTTTTTCAAATGACACAAATATAAGTAATGTTGAAGAGGAATAGTCCTACATCCATTGTTTGCACAATATTACAGGTGTACATCACGTCCCTTAATCAACAATGTATTATTATATTTACTTGTATGCTTTTATTTAAAAGCCAAGAACACAGAAGGATAACCTTCGCACTGCAGCTGTTGTCAAAGTTCAACCCACATTATGCACTTCCAACATTGCAGCATTTGAGGCATGATGTGAGTTGGATTTGTCAAAGTTATGGAGTGAGAAGGTTCACCATCAGTACCCTATAGCATAAGTATGCTTTTGTGTTAGCATTTGTGTTAGACATGTGGATATCTGCCATAATATGTCACAATTATTTTGTTACAGATTTGTTACCAACACTAATCATTGAATGGTTTTAAATGTGACGTTTGACTTGTTTACAGCTTAGAAATAAGGGTGTAGCCTGATATCTATGTGTAGCACTAGCCACTTTAACATGTCATGTTTTTTTCAACATGTGTAGCTAGGTAGCAGTAATTTTTGCCGGACACACAGCAGGGGAACAGCAGGCGTTACTGAACCCCACAAACACATCATCGATTGTTTTGATCTGTGCATCCAACACTTCTGAGCCCAGGGTCAAGGAGGGTGTAGCCTGAGGCCTAGTATGAGATGTTTGAACTTTAATTTGAACTTTAATTTGGAGTTAGCAGCATTAATTTTTGTCAGACACACAGCAGGGGAACAGCAGGCGTTACTGAACCCCACTATCACTATAGCTTGTGTATTGGTCTGTGGACACGACACTTCTGAGCAGCAACTGGCAGTGTTGTAGCCCAGGGAGTATAGTTCAGGTGGTAGAAAGATGAACATAACAAGAGACATGGAAAACGTTGCCAACCAGTTAGTTAATCTGAAAGGCAAATTCAGGCGAGATCCATGCCTTGTTCATTTTCAGAAAAGTAAGCCGTTCTACATTATCGGAGGATAGTCGCATGCAACGGTCTGTTAGTACACCACCTGCAGCAGTAAAGACGCGCTCCGATAATACACTGGCAGCAGGGCAAGCCAGCACCTCCAATGCATACTGGCTAAGCTCTGGCCATGTATCCAGCTTAGAGACACAAAACTTGAATGGGGAAGAGCCATCTGGGAGTACACTGAGAGGGCAAGACATGTAGTCTGTCACCATCTTACGGAAATGTTGCCTCCTGCTGACTGGAGCCGTCTCGGATGGTGTAGACAATGGTGGCTCTGCCACAAAACTTTGCCACATTTGGAACATACTGTTCTTGCCCTGTGCAGAGGCGCTGCTTGTGCTCCCTCTTGTTGCAGAGCTGTCTCCACTGCCTCGACGCACAGAGCTGCTTTGTAAAGCAGTAGCAGCAGCAGTGCTCTCGGCTGGAATGGAGAACATTATGGATTGCACCAGTGTGTCTTGTTACTTCCGCATTTTACGCTCCCGGTTCAACGGTGTGATGAGGCTTTGTAAGTTGTCCCGGTAGCGAGGGTCTAGGAGGGTGTACACCCAATAATCAGACGTGGTGTGAATGTGTTCGATGTGGCGGTCGTTTCTCAGGCACTGCAGCATGAAATCAACCATGTGCTGCAGACTCCCAACTGGCCAAGAAACGTTGTGCCCTGCAAGAGGCGTCATCTCTGCCTGCTGTGCATCACCCCACCCTTGCTCTACATACTGACTAGAGCGTTGTCTACCTCCCTCTGGAGCGATGTCTTCTCCTCCATTGACTCCTCCTCATCCTCCTCACAAAGTCCTTCAAATACATAAAAATTTACAAAATTTAAAACTCATAAAATTTAAAAACATTGTATCATAATTCTGTAACATCACTTTATGGAAACACAATAGCATTACAAAAGGATAGACAAAAACTGTACATTATGTGCTTTGTAAATACATTAAAAGTTTGGAATGGTTATGAAAATATAGACAGCGACTCTGGAGGTTCAATTGTTGATACAGCATGGTACTTTGAAAGTCCTCCAGCCCTTTGTGAGGAACCACGTTGCGCTGACCGTCCAGAAGGTGATGGAATTTGTGACTCCTCATCCTCCACCTCTTCCAAAACCTCATGCCTTAGTGCTTGCAGTATTTTTTGAAGCAGGCAGATAAGGGGGACAGTCAGGCTGACTAGTGCATCATCTGCACTCGCCATCCGCGTTGACTCATCAAACGCACGCAAAACGTGGCAGATGTCCTTCATAGAGTCCTTCGGCACTCATTACACTGGCTGCCCATTCATTATAGGATCGAATTCTAATTACTGGTTCTCACCAACAAAGCTCTCCACAGTGCAGCACCCCCCTACATCTCCTCCCTCATTTATATTTATCGGCCTAACCGACTGCTGCACTCTGAAAACGACCTTCGACTAACCTCTGCACTAATCCGTACCTCCCACTCCCAACTCCAAGACTTCTCCCGCGCTGCGCCAATCCTCTGGAATGCTCTACCCCAAGAAATTAGGACTGTTATGATTTGGTAGCTGAGGAGTGCAGGTAAAAAAGGCAATACACCAGAGCAGTTGGAATCTATGAGATTGCAGTACCCTGACTAACCACCACAACTAGAGGCAGCCGTGGAGCGTTCCTACATTGGTCCTAGACGCCTCGTCACAGCCTGAGAAACTAACTATACCTAAAGATAGAAAGAGGAAAGCTATCTGCCCCGGAGCAGATCCCCAAAGAACATAGAAAGCCCCCAAACATGTAATGGCGGTTAGACAAGAAGAAATACTGACACAGACAGAAAATAGTATGAGCAAACGTTGGGGCCCAAACTATCTAAATAGAAAAGGATAGGAAGGGCACTTACTGCAATCCAAAAAACCCTGAAAAGCACCAACTCTACTAATTTCGAAAACACCTGAGATCACACGACCTCTACCACCTAAATTAGTTCTCTGGTGTAACAAAATCAAAACAGCAGCCACTGAAAAAACTGGAAAAAGCAAATGTACAAAACATCAGTGGCTGAACTAAACTGAGAGGGCAAAAGCCCCCCGAAGAGACCTTGAAGGCCCCCACAGAAGTGCAGGACAAAATGTCAAAAATCAAGCACAAAAACAAAAAGAAGAAAATGTTTTATCTGATAGCAGGAGATGCAGACACGACACAGCAGGCTACAAAGGAAACAGGAATCAAGGATTGAGACCAGAACAATTGATCACCAGCAACCCTGATGGGAAGGCGACTCCCTTAAATAAGACCAGTCAGTAACACCTGATTCCCAATCCTCACAATCTTCACTGGACAGTCCAGTACCGCTTGTAACCACCAGAGGGAGCCTCTGCTCAGAACTCAATTCAAGTCCATTCACAACAGTACCCCTCCTTGAGGAGGGGTCACCGAACCCTCACTTGAGCAACCAGGTCGGTCAGGATGAGTTCTATGATACGCACGGATGAGTCTCCTAGCATGGATGTCCGAAGCAAACACCCAAGAATTGTCTTCCTGACCATAACCTCTCCACTTAACCAAATACTGGAGTTTCCGTCTAGAAAAACGAGAATTCAATATTTTCTCAACCACAAACTCCATATTGCCCTCAACCAGAACAGGGTCAGGAGGCAAAGCAGTAGGAACCACTGGCTCAACAAACCTCTTCAACAAGGACTTGTGGAACACGTTATGGATCTTAAATGTCCCTGGAAGAAGCAAACGAAAAGAAACAGGATTAATAATCTCCATGATCTTATAAGGTCCAATGAACCTAGGCTTAAATTTAGGAGATGCCACTCTCATAGGAATATTTTTTGAGGACAACCAGACCAAGTCCCCCACTTTAAACCGAGGACCATCAGTCCTATGCCGGTTAGCAAACCGCTGGGCCCTCTCCTGAGAGAGGGACAACCTCTCCACTACCTGGTCCCAAATCTGTTGCATACGCTCAACAACAGAGTCAACACCTGGACAGGCAGAAGCCTCCGTCTGTCCTGAAGAAAATCGAGGGTGAAACCCAGAATTACAGAAAAATGGAGACATCAAAGTGGCAGAGCTAGCCCTATTATTAAGAGCAAACTCAGCCAAAGGCAAAAAAGAGACCCAGTCATCCTGATCAGCAGACACAAAGCATCTTAGATAAGTCTCCAATGTCTGGTTTGTTCTCTCAGTTTGACCATTGGTCTGAGGATGAAACGCCGAGGAGAAAGACAACTGAACACCAAGCTTAGAACAAAAGGTCCTCCAAAATCTGGAAACAAACTGGACTCCTCTGTCAGACACAATGTTCTCAGGAATGCCGTGTAAACGAACCACGTGCTGAAGGAACAAAGGCACCAATTCAGAGGAGGAAGGCAACTTAGGTAATGGCACAAGATGTATCATCTTGGAAAACCTATCACAAATCACCCAGATGACGGTCATTCTCTGAGAAACAGGGAGGTCGGAAATGAAATCCATAGAGATATTGGTCCATGGTCTCTTGGGCACAGGCAATGGCATCAACAAACCACTAGAGCGAGAGCAAGGCTTGGAGCGAGAGCAAGTCCCGCAGGACTGCACAAATTCCCTGACATCACGAGACAAAGTAGGCCACCAAAAGGACCGACTAACCAAGTCTCTGGTACCAAAAATTCCGGGATGACCGGCCAACGCGGAACAATGAATCTCAGACATCACTCTCTTTTTCCACTGGTCCGGGACAAACAATTTCCCAACAGGGCAGCGCTCGGGCCTATCCTCCTGACACCCCTCCAGAGCCAGTCTCAAATTGGGCGAGATGGCGGAAAGAACTACACCTTCTTTCAAAATAACAGAAGGATCAGATACCTCAGGAGAGTCTGCAAGGAAACTCCTCGAGAGGGCATCCGCCTTAAAATTCTTAGTGTCAGGAAGAAAGGAAACCACAAAATTAAAACGTGTGAAAAACAAGGCCCACCTGGCCTGTCTAGGATTAAGTCGCTTGGCAGATTCCAGATAAACCAGATTCTTATGGTCAGTAAGGACCACCACCTGATGTTTGGCTCCCTCCAGCCAATGTCTCCACTCTTCAAAAGCCCACTTCATGGCCAATAATTCCCGATTACCCACGTCATAATTACGTTCAGTAGGAGAAAATTTTCGAGAGAAAAAGGCACAAGGGTTACTTTTAGAGGTCTCTGGATCTCTTTGGGACAAAACGGCACCTGCCCCAATTTCAGAGGCATCAACCTCCACCTGAAATGGCAGAGAAACATCAGGCTGCCGTAGAACAGGAGCAGAAGTGAATCTCTGCTTAAGTTCCTGAAATGCAGAGACTGCCTCAGGAGGCCAATTCACCACATCAGAACCCTTTTTGGTCAAATCAGTTAATGGTTTAACAATAACCGAGAAATTACCAATAAATTTACGATAAAAATTGGCAAAACCCAAAAATCTTTGAAGAGCCTTTAATGAAGTAGGTTGGACCCAATCACAGATGGCCTGAACCTTGACCGGGTCCATTTCAATAACAGATGGGGACAAAATGAATCCCAAAAATGAGATCCTCTGTACGCCAAAAAGACACTTTGATCCCTTCACATACAGAGCATTCTCTCTCAAAATCTGTAATACAGTTCGAACATGTTTCACATGAGAGTCCCAGTCATTAGAAAAAATCAAGATATCATCCAAATAAACAATCAGAAATTTATCCACAAAATCCCTGAAAATGTCATTCATGAAGGACTGGAAGACTGAAGGAGCATTAGTGAGCCCAAAGGGCATCACAAGGTACTCAAAATGCCCTTCAGGGGTGTTAAATGCCGTCTTCCATTCATCCCCGTGCTTAATGCGAATAAGGTTATATGCCCCCCTGAGGTCAAGCTTGGTAAACCAAGTAGCGTTTTTCACCCTGGAAAACAGGTCAGAAATCAAGGGTAACGGATATTGATATTTCACAGTAATATTGTTCAAAAGACGATAATCAATACACGGCCTTAATGAACCATCCTTTTTGGCCACAAAGAAAAAACCGGCACCTAAGGGTGAAGAGGATGGTCTGATATGACCCTTCTCCAAAGACTCCTTGATATAAGACCGCATAGCGTCATGTTCAGGTACAGACAAGTTAAAAAGGCGACCTTTAGGGAATTTACTACCAGGCACTAATTCAATAGCGCAGTCATAGCTCCTATGGGGAGGCAAAGATGCAGATTTACTTTCGCTAAACACATCAGAAAAATCAATCAAAAAGTCAGGAACATCCTGAGCCTGGGGGGAGGCAGAAAAAACAGGAGTGTTGGTATTAACACATTGGCAGCCCCAACTGGTTACAGACACAGATTTCCAATCCAAAACAGGATTATGAGACTGTAACCAAGGGAAACCCAGCACGATAATGTCATGCAGATTATACAGAACCAAAAATTTGCAGCTCTCCTGATGATCAGGTTCAACCCTCATTATCACCTGAGTAGAGAACTGCGGTTTATTCTCAGCCAAAGGGGTAGAATCGATGCCCAGTAGGGGAATAGACTTCTGTAGGGGTACCAAGGGAAACCCGCAACGTTTAGCAAAATCAAAATCCATCAGGTTAATAGCTGCTCCCGAATCAATGAAAGCCTGAGCAGAAAATGAGGACAGAGAGCATATCAGAGTAACAGTTAATAAAAACTTAGTCTGAACACTACCTAAGACAACTGAGCGTGCAAAACGTCTTCCCCGCTTAGGGCAGACTGAAATAGCATGAGAGGCATCACCACAGTAGAAACATAACCCATTGCGCTTTCGAAACTCATGACGCTGTGCCCCAGAAACCACTCTATCACACTGCATGGGTTCAGAAGCAGGTTCACAAGGCAACACTATTCCACGCATACTTCTCCGCTCACGCAAACGTCTGTCAATTTGAATCGCTAATGTCATAGAATCATTGAGACCAGAGGGGACAGGGAATCCCACCATAACATCCTTTACATTATCTGACAGACCCTTCCGAAAAAGGGCTGCCAAAGCGTCGTCATTCCATTTGGTCAGGACTGCCCACCTGCGGAATCTCTGACAGTATAACTCAGCGTCATCAAGCCCCTGATTTAATGCCAACAAGGCTTTTTCAGCTTGATCAGTGACATTAGGCTCATCGTACAATAACCCCAAGGCCTGAAAAAATGCATCAACATCACTCAAAACAGGATCCCCAGGTGTCAGGGAAAAAGCCCAATCCTGAGGATCGCCGCGCAGGAGAGCGATGACAATTTGAACCTGCTGCGCTGCGTTCCCTGAGGACTTAGATTTTAAGGCAAAAAACAATTTACAATTATTTTTGAAATTCAGAAACTTGGCTCGATCCCCCAAAAATAAATCTGGCATGGGAATCCTAGGTTCCACAACAGGCAACCTAGCAAGATAGGTAGCAATACTCCGAACCTCAGTGGCAAGCTGATCCACACGGCCAGACAACTGTGCAAACTCCATTGAGAGAGAGAGAAAAAAAAAAAATCCTCCCCAGCACCCAGAGATACAGAGAGAAAAAAAAATGCAACAAACAGAAAAATATCTCTGACAACTCTGACAACCTTTTTTTTTTTTTTTACAATATTTTTCCCTTCTGTGAGTACCATATAAATTTCAGTTTTGGCCGGTGATACTGTTATGATTTGGTAGCTGAGGAGTGCAGGTAAAAAAGGCAATACACCAGAGCAGTTGGAATCTATGAGATTGCAGTACCCTGACTAACCACCACAAGTAGAGGCAGCCGTGGAGCGTTCCTACGTTGGTCCTAGACGCCTCGTCACAGCCTGAGAAACTAACTATACCTAAAGATAGAAAGAGGAAAGCTATCTGCCCCGGAGCAGATCCCCAAAGAACATAGAAAGCCCCCAAACATGTAATGGCGGTTAGACAAGAAGAAATACTGACACAGACAGAAAATAGTATGAGCAAACGTTGGGGCCCAAACTATCTAAATAGAAAAGGATAGGAAGGGCACTTACTGCAATCCCAAAAAACCCTGAAAAGCACCAACTCTACTAATTTCAAAAACACCTGAGATCACACGACCTCTACCACCTAAATTAGTTCTCTGGTGTAACAAAATCAAAACAGCAGCCACTGAAAAAACTGGAAAAAGCAAATGTACAAAACATCAGTGGCTGAACTAAACTGAGAGGGCAAAAGCCCCCGGAGGAGACCTTGAAGGCCCCCACAGAAGTGCAGGACAAAATGCAAAAATCAAGCACAAAAACAAAAAGAAGAAAATGTCTTATCTGATAGCAGGAGATGCAGACACGACACAGCAGGCTACAAAGGAAACAGGAATCAAGGATTGAGACCAGAACAATTGATCACCGGCAGCCCTGATGGGAAGGCGACTCCCTTAAATAAGACCAGTCAGTAACACCTGATTCCCAATCCTCACAAGCTTCACTGGACAGTCCAGTACCGCTTGTAACCACCAGAGGGAGCCTCTGCTCAGAACTCAATTCAAGTCCATTCACAACATAGGACTATCCGCAATTTGGATGGTTTCAGGCGCTCCCTCAAAACACATTTGTTCACAGTGGCCTATCACATTCACTAATCAAAGTCATTCTATGTGTAAGTCTGTGTGTGTAGCCCATTCACTATCTCCATGCATCCCTCACTCCCTTAAAATGGCTGGACCATCATTGTAAAAACACCATTGTATATAAACACCTGTACTTTGTAACTCCCCCACCTCATTGTAGATTGTAAGCTTTCACCAGCAGGGGCGGCTGATTTTGCTTTAATTATTGTATTGTTAACGTTGTTACTTATGACTTGTTTTTTGAAACTGTTAAACTGTAAAGCACTGCGGAATATTATGGTGCTATATAAATAAAGATTATTATTATTATTCTTATTATAGAGGCCCACTCAGTAGTGGTGAAGTGTGAACGGCGCAAATTGCGAGTTGATTGCGCCTGATGCAGCTGATACTCCATTACTGTTGGCTGCTGCTCACACAACCGCTCCAACATATGTAACGAGGAATTCCACCTGGTGGGTACGTCACATATGATGCTTTGTTCATGAAGGCGAAATCTGCATTGCAGAGCTGCAATCAGCGATCTGGCCATGCTGGAACGTCGCAAGTGAGCGCACTCTAGGCGGACCTTGTGCAGTAGTGCATCAAGATCCGGATAGTCCCTCAAAAAACTCTGCACGACCAAGTTGAGCACATATGACAGACATGGTATGTGAGTGAGGTTGCCAAGGCCCAGAGCTGCCACCAGATTTCGGCTATTGTCACACACTACCAAGCCTGCCTGTAGATTCGCTTCCAAAAACCACACGTCGCTCTCCTGCTTTATGGCATTACAGAGCTCCTGCGCTGTGTGGCTAAGATTCCCCTTGGAAATTAATTTCAGGACGGCCTGTTGACATTTGGACACGGCTGTGCTCATATCGGTCGCAACAGGTAAACGTTCACGGGTCCATGTGGAGGTAGACCGTGACGGCTCCTGCAGCGATGATTCTGAGGAACTGGAGTAGGAGGAGGAGTCAATGTGTACAGACTTGATTCCTGCAATCCTTGGAGTTGGCAGAACACGTACAGCGCCACTCGCAAGATCAGTACCCGGCTACACAACATTGACCCAATGGGCAGTGAGGGAAAGGTATTGTCCCTGGCCATGGGTGTTAGAACCCTCTTGTTAGGTTTTGTTTCAGTTTGCTGGTCACATGACCTTTTTTCCCTATTTAGTCTGGCTCCGCCCTTCTGGCTTTGCTTGACTTCATTGTATTATCTACTGTTAAGCTAGCCGGGTGCTTAGGTGCCTTAATCAGTCAGTTTTGCTTGATGTTAGGATCGCAAAGTATTTTTTTTTCTGTTTAATTATCCATGCTACAATTTATGTTAGGAGGTGTCCACCTTTTCTCCCAGTCCCTAGATCTTGTAGGGATTCCTCCCTCGCAACTATAGGTCTTCGTTCACACTAGATGAGGACTTTAGCGGGTCTGGTCGCAGGATCAGGTTCCCGTTACATCGTAGGGATTCAGCTTAGTTCTATTGTAGGGACAGAATTCCCTTCTTTCCTTACTGGTTGTAGCAGATCATAACAATGGGTACTGGTCTACGCATCGGTGGTCAGGTGGACCTTGCTACTGAGGGCGTTTAGTAGCGCATGTTTAATTTTTCCCTTACATGCTTTTGCAGACCAGGGACGGCTTGCCTGCTGAAATGAAATCGGCTTGGCACAATGTATTGTGGGACTGACAATGATATTCAGTTACGGAAACTGTCTGTCTCCACCAGCCTGAATGACAGCATTTCAAGGGACAGGAGTTTTGCAATGCCAGCATTCAGAGCCTGTGCTCGTGCATGGTTTGCGGAGTATGGCCGTCTTTTATCCCATGCCTGTGCTACCGATGGCTGTTTTGTGGCCTGGGAGTGTGAGGATGACAGGGAACTTGCTGCTGTGTGTGGAATAACACTTTGTCTCTGGACAACAGTGACCGAGGTTCTTCCATGGCGATCCTGTGAGGAAGCAGAACCAGCTGTGTGTGAGCTCGATGAAGAGGCTTCAACACAACCTGAAGATGTAGGTGCTGCTGTAGGTTGGCCTACATCTCCAGTGTGTCTTTGTAACTCAACTACGTGCTTTGTCCGCACATGTTTCCACATATTTGTGGTATTGAGGTGACTGACACTTTTAGCTATTTTTAATTTTTGATTACACAGCTTGCATTTGACATAGCAAATATCATGTGCAAGTGTGTGAAAAAAGGACCACGCAGTGCAAGTCCTGGGAGCGCACGTTTTGACTTTTGGAAGACAACTGCTCCGCACAGGTGCCAAACTGGAGGCTACAGGCAACCGAGTCTGCAGCCTAACTCTCCCTCCTGTTTGTACCGTTGGGGCAATGTCTTCCTCTATCTTCCTTCTATCACTAACCACTTCTCTAGGCCTCTCCCAGCTTTCAACCAAAGTACTGGTTCTCAGCCACAAAGCTATCCACAGTGCAGCACCCCTCCTACATCTCCCTCATTTCTATCTATCGGCCTAACCGACTGCTGCGCTCTGCAAACGACTTTCGACTAACCTCTGCACTAATACGTACCTCCCACTCCCGACTCCAAGACTTCTCCCGCGCTACGCCAATCCTCTGGAATGCTGTACCCAAGAAATTAGGACTATCCACAATTTGCATGGTTTCAGGCACTCCCTCAAAACACATTTGTTCAGAGCGGCCTATCACATTCACTAATCAAAGTCATTCTATGTATTCTGTGTAAGTGTGTATGTGTGTGTGTGTCTCTAGCCCATTCACTATCTCCATCCCTCACTCCCTTAAGATGGCTGGACCATCATTGTAAATGCACCATTGTATATAAACACCTATACTTTGTATCTCCCCACCTCATTGTACATTGTAAGCTGTCACGAGCAGGGGCGACTTATTTAGCTTAAATTATTGTATTGTTAACGTTGTTACTTATGACTTGTGTTCTTAAACTGCAAAACTGTAAAGCGATGCGTAATATGATGGCGCTATATAAATTAATATTATTATTATTAGGATTCCTCTGAGCTGCTCCCACCACCTTCCTGTTCCTCACGCCATGTTGGGTCTTGGACCTCATCATCTCCACTACCCTCTTCCAACACCTGCTGCTGTTGGGTGGTCTGGCCAGCACCATGCTCAACAGAAACTGGCACCTGAGTCTCATCATCATCAGATGCGTTCTGCGGTGTGCTGACCATCGGCACTGTCTCACCCGCCTCTTCAGATTCAGAGAGACACAGCTGTTGCGCATCACTGCATACTCCCTCTTCTTCACATTACAGAATGCTGCTTGACTGGGCCCCTGTTTGCAAGCCAATAGATTCTGAGAACAGAAGCAGACACTCAGCTGGCTCCTGTACAGAACTCTCTGACTGCCTGGGCAATTTGCCAGGCGGTGAAGAGACAGATGGTTGCTCAACAGTGCTGTGGTCCTGAGAGGAGGTGGAA
>JARQOD010010267.1:0-27755 GCA_033576555.1 Oophaga sylvatica | reverse complement strand
CTTACACTACATATACTGTGTGTAAATAGGCAGCACATCTACACTACACATCCATCACATGTACACTATGGATCACATCAGTATTTTTAAGAGAAAACCAGGAGTGAAACCTAAACAGATAAAACCGATTTTGGAGCGATCTGCACCTCTTTTGTGTATTGCACACACTCCTGGTTTTGGCTTACAAATTCCAAAACCCAAATCCAGACCATAATCAGTGTGTGTGAATGTGTCCCCAGGATGGCAGCAGTAATATTGGATAGTGCTTTTATCATTTCTTCCACAGTCCCTGCAGCTTCAGTCACACAGTAAACAGATATGATCCCGGGCAAGGGGTGACGACACCTGCTGCAATCCTTGTATCCTGCAGTACTGCGGCCATTGTAGGGGGCTCCTATAAAGTTATACCTTAGGGAAGACAGTGGAGGGGAGGAATAAGGAAACGGGTCATTGGTACTTATCCGTCACTTAGTAAATCCCAATCTTCCATCCGTGGCCTGGAGAAAACGCTGGTCTTGTTTGGACACATCTGCAAGGGATCGGCTGCTCCAGTGATCGGCTGCAACTGGTGTGACTGGCGGATGGAGCTATATCATAAGGGAGAATGCGATGATGTCATAAGAGAAGAGAGAAGCCCAGGACGAGCACAGCAACATCTCCTACAGAAATGCATTATGTTCACTGCACTGAAAATATTGTAATATGTTTTATAATCTGGAATAAATATTTATTTAGAGGTGCAATTACTGAACATACATTTCAGTAGGTCAACATTTTGGATTTTAAAATCAATTTTTCAAGCTGGTGTTATAAAGTATTCTAATTTACTGAGATAATGACTTTTGGGTTTTCATTGGCTGTAAGCCATAATCATCAACATTAACAGAAATAAACACATGAAATATATCACTCTGTTTGTAATGAAACAAATTAACTTTTTGATGTTACTCTAATTTTGTGAGATGCACCTGTACACTTATTATAAACTGCACACGTTATATACACATATCTATACACTTACACTACACATACTGTGTGTATATAGGCAGCACATCTACATTACACATCCATCACATGTACACTATGGATCACATCAGTATTTTTAAGAGAAAACCAGGAGTGAAACCTAAACAGATAAAACCTATTTTGGAGCAATCCTCACCTCTGTTGTGTTTTGCACACACTCCTGGTTTTGCCTTACAAATTCCAAAACCCAAATCCAGGCCATAATATGTGTGTGTGAATGTGTCCCCAGGATGGAATGAAGACAGTGGAGGGAGGAATATGGAAAAGGATCATTGACACTTACCCATCACTTATTAAATCCCAATCTTCCATCTGTGGCCTGGAGAAAACGCTGGTCTTGTTTGGACACATCCGCTGGGGAGACGACTGCTCTTCTCCAGTGAGCGGCTGTAACTGGTACAACAGGCAGATGAAGCTATGTCATAAGGCAGAAGGCGATGATGTCATAAAGAGAAGGTGATGATGTCATAAGAGAAGAGAGAAGCCCAGGACGAGCACAGCAATGTCTCCTACAGAAATACATTATGTTCATTGCATTGAAAACATCTTAATTATTTTGTGACCTGTAATAAATATTTATTTAAATATTTATTTAATGAGTGTACCATGTATACCATGATGGGGATAAGGGGACCATGTATACCAGGATGGTGATGGGGTTTATGTAAACCAGGATGGGGATGAGTGGACCATGAATACCAGGATGGGGATGGTGGCCACGTATACCAGGATGGGGACAAGAAATACCAGGATGGGGGTGATCCACGATATCATGCCAAATAATCAAAACATATGTTTGCTCAAAAATTAACTCATAGAATACCTAATCTCTTAGCCCACGATAAGACAAAGAATTAGATGAGCAAAACACCAAATATTGAAGATAAAATTAACATTTTATTGATACATAAAGTTAAAATGATGTAACACTATGACAAAAAAAAAGGTGCAAAGAGAAGGAAAAAGAGGGACGTAGAACTCTCCATAATCATGTCAATAAAATAACGCTGTATAGCAAAGGATAAACATGACCTCCACAATTAATCCCAAAGGGGGCACATGTAATTTACCCAGAGCAGGTATTTTCTCAAATCAATTGCTTCTATTCTAACATCCCATTTATCATGATTTTGTAAACACAATTCACCTGTGGGGACAGAATCTCAGCGTGTTGTAATCAATCTGCAGCAAAGTAAAACCAGATTCCAATTTTCTCAGATATTGCACATAATCCCATTCACTGACAGGAGGTATAAATGAGTACCAAAAATGAGGCATCCACTGTTATGCTGCCCTCAAGTAATGCAATGTAAACATGTATTAACACTTTTATAGTGCAGCATATGCAAATAGACATACCCTTCAATATTGTTAACCACTTAAACCTCTGCCATTAGGTGTAACTGAGTATCAGGAGCTGGATAACAATTCACATGTGGGGACAGAGTCTCAGCATATTGTAATCAGTCCGAAGCAAAGCGAAACCAGATTCCAATTTTCTCAGATATTGCACATAATCATGTTCACTGACAGGATTCAGATATTGCACATAATCCTATTCACTGACAGGAGGTATAAATGAGTACCAAAAATGGGGCATCCACTGCTATGCTGCCCTCAAGTGATGCAATGTAAACATGTATTAACACTTTTATAGTGCAGCAAATGCAAATAGACTTGCCCTTCAATATTGTTAACCACTTAAACCTCTGACATTAGGTGTAACGGAGTATCAGGAGCTGGATAACAATTCACATGTGGGGACAATATCTCAGCATATTATAATCAGTCCGCAGCAAAGATTCCAATTTTCTCAGATACTGCACATAATTCTATTCACTGACAGGAGGTATAAATGAGTACCAAAAATGGGGAATCCACTGCTATGCTGCCATCAAATGATGAAATTTAAACATGTATTAACGCTTTTGTGGTGCCTTTATGTGTCGACCCGCCACCACAATTGTGGATTACCAGGGCAATGGGGTACTCAGAGCCGAGCCCATGGAAGTCTATGGGGTTTGTCACAGGTAGCTGTGGCTCGGTCTGTGGCCCTGGCGGTCTGGCGTATGTTGGGGGAATATTTACAGGGGATATTTATATACAGTTCGTGACGCCACCTGTAGTCTTCTGGTAATTTATACCAGCGCTGCTGTAGATCTCTGAGGGGATGGTGATGCAGCTAGATGTCGGGTCCCCTACAGGTGGGACTCTTCCCTCAGGTCGGTAGTTAGGTAGGGATTGTGCAGGCTTGCAATTAATAACTCAGTCTCACACCGTCAGCGTCTTTCCATACCTTTACTTGCAAGATGGTAAGGCAGGTCCCAGGGAGGCTGATGGGGTTGATGGAGGATGAGCTTTGAGGCAACGGCTAAGCAAGTTAGGGGCCTCCTTCACTGTCCAATAATGATGAGTACAACCAGCCTGAAGCGTAGTTCCCTCTATAATTCCAGCTATTCCAAAGCTGTTCTGCCCGGTCAGATTTGTGGTGGAGCCTTCCAAATGATGAAACTAGGTTCTTACTTTTGTCTGCGCTTGACTCAAAGTCCCTATTCCACCTGACTCCTGTTACGTTCTGACTATTTGGGGCTGTTTGCCGTGACCTAAAGTCCGGTAAATCTCTGGTTTTCTTTCCACTATGCTTGTAGCTAATAGTGATCCTTCGGTCCCCAGTGACCGGTAGCAATGTGCAGGACTTCTCCAAGCCAAAAGCACTTTTCCAATAATCTTTCCACTTTGCCCTTCGATTTGCTCGACTCTTAATGGATATCTCAGTCTGTTTTCCAGTGGGGCACAGCTCTGACTAGGCTGAGGTGAACTAGACCACCTGTACTAGCCTCCACTTTCTGAACTGCTAACAGGCTCAGACTGGACACGTCTACTCTGTCCAAGGACAGGAAACTGACTGACTAAATCACTCCCTTCCACACCCCTGCTGGGTGTGTCAGAAGTGTACATGATGTCATGAAGAGCCCTTAACTGTTACCTCTCCACCCATCCTCCTGGTATTGTGTACCAGGGCTACACATTCCCCCATGGTAAACGACAGCACTCCCGGGCTGTAAAATATAAAGAGACATTTTTGTTTATGCATGAAAACATCAACATTAAACAGTAATTCGTCCCATCCGGGAGGTGAAGATGTCTTGAACGTTGCAAACAAAACATTATAGAAAAATACAAATATAAATAACATTTTCATATAAATAGACAATATGCTTGTGAAGGACCCGCACCAAACCTTCAACGTAGGTCCTGGGTGGGCTGCAGGACATCCAAATGCAGACCTCACTCAGTGCCACACCACACGGGTTTTCTGTTCAGAGGTAAGTCAAGGTTTCATGTGAAACCATTAAAAGGCACCTTAGTGCAACTATTTACAGGATACAGTTTTTGGGCTGGCTCAGTCCTCAGCCTCCGAGTCCATTATAAGACATAATAGAGAAAAACACATATATATATATAGACTTTTTACAGTATTCACATTAATTCGTTATAACTACTGCTGATATCTAATGGGTAACTTCCCTTTGGTGGTTCGCTCTGATCTACGTGGTGTAGCTTCAGGTATATCAAGTTGCGATCTGTCTGCACTGCGTAACGGCAAACTATAGAACTGCCTCAATCTTTCTATGGATCTGGCAAGCGTACTGATGGCTGGGCGGTGTGAGTCAGCTTCACCAGGGGATCCCATAGTATGGGGCGCTGCTTCTGATGATCCTTCTTGAGATTCCACAGGTTGAGGTGTTGCTGGGATGGGTAACTCCTGAGCGGGCTCAACTGGCACCACAGGCACAACTGGAGGTAGAACTTCCTCTTGTGGCTGATAAAACTGCAACACTGGAATTATCACAGCATCTCCCAGTCTAGGCCAATCGGCAGGAAAATCTCCCAGATCGGTGTGTATGACCTCTTCTTTCCTTTCTTTTTGATTGATGACAGGGTTCTTGTCACAACATTTTAAGGGTTCTGGACACAATTTCAAATGGTCTCTGGACACAGTGGTTGTTGTTCTTCCTCCGTCCTTACTGACGACACAAACTTTTCTGTTGTCATATTTAGAATCTTGTATGACGTAGGGTTCTTGCTCCCACTGATTATCCAATTTATGCATCTTCCTTTTTCTTTTTAATACTACCTCTCCAGGCATCAAAGGCTTGGCAGGAGCATTTCGGTTGTAAACATCTTCCTGTTTCTCCCGTGCCTTGTTGAGACTTTCCTCTACACAGATTTGTACTCTTCTGTATTGCTCTTGCCGATTGATGTCCCAGTTTTCAACGGCGTCGTCTGCCTCCGGTTCTACCACTCCAAGTTCTAGATCCATTGGTAGTCTTCCGGGCCTTGCTCTCATAAGATAGGCTGGAGTGCAATTAGTTGAGCTTACAGGTATATGGTTATACAAATCAACCAAATCAGGTAGTAAATCCGGCCATCGATTCCTGTCTTCCAACGGTATGGATCTCAACAAGTCAAGGACAATATGGTTCATTTTTTCACAAAGACCTTGGTTTGAGGGTGATATGGTGTTGTTCTTATTTTCTTGCACCCGTACATGTGACAGAATTCCTTGAATAAATCAGCTTCGAAAGCAGGTCCCTGATCGGTTAATACTTGCTCCGGATACCCATGCGGTCTGCAGAAGCTTGCTTGAAAGGTTTTCGCGGCCGTCACTGCGGTCTGGTCCTTAACTGGAACAACCACCAGAAATCTGGAGTAATGGTCCACCATGGTCAAGGCGTATGAGTATCCAGATCTACTTGGCGACAATTTGACGTGGTCCAGGGCCACAATCTCCAGAGGACGAGTCGTCCGGATAGGTTGCAGGGGGGCCTTCTGACTACCGTAGTCCTTTCTTCTGAGACCACAGGGTCCACAGTTCCGACACCACCTCTCGATGGAGCTGCGCATCCCTACCCAGTAGAACCGGCATCTCAACAGGGTCTCCAGCTTTCTCCAGCCAAAGTGTCCTGCTTGATCGTGGTATGCTTCCAACACCATTGGGACGTCTGCCTTGGGGACCACGATTTGCCAGACCATCTCATGGGTTCTGGGGTTGACGTATCTCCTGCACAACTTCTCACGGTATAGGAACAACCTGCTTTTCTCATTCCACAGGAGCTTGGCTGACATAGGTGCATCCTTTTCCAAAGAGGAGCCTTCCTGTCTTAACAACTCCTTGATGCGGCTGACCACTGGATCACTGTCCTGAGTCTCTTTCCAGCTGTGATGGGGTAAAGGATTTAATGTTGCACCATACTGCTTTCTGTGGACTCGATGCTCGTGGACTACCCCATTTCGATGGAACGCAGGTAGCTCAATTTCTTCCAGGTCGTCCGATTCTTCTTCCGTATCAGAGTCATGCGGCATTCGGGACAATGCGTCAGCATTAGCATTCTTTCGACCTGCCCGGTACTTGATAGTAAACTGGTAATTGGACAACCGAGCCATCCAACGCTGCTCCATGGCACCCAGCTTGGCGGTTTCCAGGTGCGTTAATGGGTTGTTGTCTGTGTACGCCGTGAACTTATTGGAGGCCAGATAGTGCTTAAATCTTTCGTAATGGCCCAGACCAGCGCCAGAAATTCCAGCTTGAAGCTGCTATAATTTTCCGGATTCCTTTCAGTTGGCCTGAGTTTTCTGCTGGCATATGCGATGACTTTTTCTTGGCCATTCTGCTTCTGACTGAGAACTGCTCCCAAACCTTCATTACTGGCGTCGGTGTACACAGGAACGGTTGGCTGTAATCAGGATAGGTTAAGATCTCATCACCTGTAAGGATCTCTTTCATCTTTTGGAATGCTTCAGCCTGTTCTTTCCCCCAGTTAAAGGGAGGGTTTCTGCTCTTTAAGGATTGTCCTACCAGGAGGTCCTGTAAAGGAGCTGCCTTCTTCGTGTAATCTTTCACGAACCTTCTGTAGTAACCCGTTAGTCCCAGGAACTGTCGCACTTCCTTAAGGTTCTTCGGCTCCGGCCACTTCTGGATGGCGGTGACTTTCTCTGGGTCCGGCGCTACTCCTTCCGAACTGACGATGTGCCCCAAGTATTGTACCTTCTGTTTGAGTAGATGGCATTTTGAGGGTTTTAATTTCATCCCGTACCTGGACAGGGACTCGAATACTTCTGCCAGGTGCTTCAGATGGTCCTCATATGTCTTGGAATACACGATAACGTCGTCTAGGTATAGCAGCACGGTTTCAAAATTGAGATGTCCCAGACAATTTTCCATCACTCTCTGAAATGTTCCTGGGGCACTGCTGAGCCCAAACGGCATTCTGTCGAACTCACAGAGCCCCATTGGGGTGGTGAAAGCCGTTTTCTCACGATCCTCCTCAGCCACAGCCACTTGCCAGTAACCACTAGTCAGATCAAGGGTAGAAAAGTAGTTAGCCGTTTTCAGAGCAGCTAATGATTCCTCTATACGTGGTAACGGGTATGCATCCTTGTGTGTTATGCGGTTCACCTGCCTGTAATCCACACACATTCTCATACTACCATCTTTCTTTTTAACCAGAACTAGAGGGGCTGCCCAGGGGCTACAACTATCCCTTATCACCCCAGCTTTCTTCATATCATTCAACATTTCTTTAGCCTTCTGATAATGAGCTGGAGGTATGGGCCTATACCGCTCTTTGATGGGAGGATGACTGCCTGTAGGGATATGATGTTGTACTCCCTTAATTATCCCAAAATCAAGTGGATTTTTGCTAAACACTTGGGCGTACTCTTGCACCACCCGTAATACCCCTTGCTTCTGGTGAGCGGGAGTGGTGTCCGTCCCAACATGGAGTTGCTGACACCATTCCGCCACCTGAGTTGCTGGGTCATTGTCCTCCGCTATTTGACAGGAATCTAAGGACTCAGCCGGGAGAATAGAATTATTGTCGACAGCATGAAGTTTAGCAATGGTTGCATAACGGGGTAAATTTACCTCATCATCTCCCCAATTGAGAAGCCGTACCGGTACTCTTCCATTCACCACTTCTACTACTCCTCTAGCAGTCATAAGTGTAGGTCTATGTTCTGAATGGTGGGGTTCTACTACAGCTTGGTAGTTCTGTCCTCTCAGACCTATGGCTGCCCTGCACCAAATGATCATTTCACTCATTGGGGGTATCACAATAGGATCCGAGTCAGTGACCCGTACATTACCAATTTCGCCGTCTGTAAGCTTCGCTTGCTGCTGACACACCAGGGCCCGGATCTCTCTTTGGATTACTCCTCTCTGCCTTGGTCGGGCAATCTCAGCGAGCTGTTGGAGCAAGAACACAACTTCTCCCAAACAATTACCGATAATGTTAGTACCCAAAATTATATTCAAACCGTTCTCCTCATTTACAGTCTTTACTACCAGAAGCCCCTGGTCTTTCAACTCCTCTCTGCCCACCTTTACATCTACACATTTTGTGCCGAGTACTTCTACAGGAAGACCATTAGAAGCATACACGGTAAAGTCAAGGCTCGGGGGTTTAAGACTGTCCATTGACCAGTACTTGGTATATAGGGCATCAGGTATTAGGGTCACCTGCGACCCAGTGTCTAACAATGCTGGAACAGCAATACCATCTAGAATAATAGACAGGTAGGGTCGCCCGCCCACATACCTGCGGTTCCAGTCTAGGGGGCCTGACGGGTATTCTCCTGGGTGTTGGCCCTTGGACCCAGGTTCTGCCCGTTTAAAGGACACTGTGGAGACAGATGACCTTTCCGGTTGCAGCGATAACAGATGATCTCTCGACGAGGAGGGTGTTGGTCAGAGGTCGCTCCTGGGGGTGGCGTTGTCCTCCTCCGGGGGGGCGACGTCTTCTTTCTTCTCCGGTGCATCCACGGGACGTCTTCTGGGCAGTCAGCTAACAAGATCTTTCCTTCCTCCTCTTTCCGCAGCTGCAGGGCACTCATTACAGCAGCCAGATTTTTAGTCAGCTGGCGCACCTCTGAGCGCAGACAGTCCAATTCACTAGGAGGTGTCACCGGCGTCTTGGCTTCGGCCACTAGCGGGGAAAAGGGGTTTACTGCCGGTTCCAGAGTGACTTCACCCCGATGATGTTGGGTTGCCACCTCAGGTTTGCCCAGGGGCCGCAGCCCTTTTATTGCCATGTCCTTTAGGGCATCAAAGGTAGCATCCGGATGATCTAAGGACCACCAATTTACAGTTCTGCGTTCCTCTTGGGATCTCAATCCCTGTATAAATTGTTCTTTCAGCATTTTATTCTCATCGATAGCATTTAAATTGTTAATCTGCTTGAGGGCTCTCAGGGCTCCCTGTAGTCGGCAAGCATAGTCCCGGATGCTGTCACCTGGCTGTTGTGAACAGTGATAGAAGGCCATCCGGAGATCCGTTTCTGTGCGGTCTTCAAATATGGCATGTAGCTTAAGGAAGATCGCAGGTACCGACTCCTGATCAACGGTATCCCAAGTCTCCACTTCCCTCTCAGCAGCGCCAGTTAGCTGCCCTATTAGCACAGCAGCTTTTTGTCTCTCAGGCATGGAGTACATTTCTAGGATGCTGCATAACTTCCGCTTGAAGCCTGCTAATGTGCCTGGCTCACCGCTGTACTGGGGAAGCCATTTCGCCCCAGGCATGTATGGGAGCGTTAGTGGCATGATCGGGACTACCGGACTGTGTGCAGGGCCTGCGCCCCCATCTGGCGCTACAATACCAAGCGGTGCGGGATTGGGGCCTCCGGCTGGGGCCGCACTGTCAGCCGGTTGCTGTGACATCTTAGCGCCCCCTTGGTTAAACGGAGCCTACCGGTTTCAGACGCTGCTATTTCACAGGCACCGCAGTGGGAACAGGACCTTCGTCGCAGGCGCTCTGATGTCAGAGCGTTCACTTCCTGTTGCAGGACCTGCCGCTGAGTCAGAGCCGGGGGCGTGTCCAAGACTTTGCGCGCTCTTTCAGGTACGCCCACCTTCTTCTCCAGCGCCTTAGGGCGGAACCTGGCGGCAAATATGGCGGTATTTGGCGCCAAACAATAGCAACAGTCTTTTTCACCAAAACACTCCACAGGCACACAGGGCTCGCAATGCTGCAAGTTTCGTATCCTGTTCGTGACGCCAAAGTTTTTGTGTCGACCCGCCACCACAATTGTGGATTACCAGGGCAATGGGGTACTCAGAGCCGAGCCCATGGAAGTCTATGGGGTTTGTCACAGGTAGCTGTGGCTCGGTCTGTGGCCCTGGCGGTCTGGCGTATGTTGGGGGAATATTTACAGGGGATATTTATATACAGTTCGTGACGCCACCTGTAGTCTTCTGGTAATTTATACCAGCGCTGCTGTAGATCTCTGAGGGGATGGTGATGCAGCTAGATGTCGGGTCCCCTACAGGTGGGACTCTTCCCTCAGGTCGGTAGTTAGGTAGGGATTGTGCAGGCTTGCAATTAATAACTCAGTCTCACACCGTCAGCGTCTTTCCATACCTTTACTTGCAAGATGGTAAGGCAGGTCCCAGGGAGGCTGATGGGGTTGATGGAGGATGAGCTTTGAGGCAACGGCTAAGCAAGTTAGGGGCCTCCTTCACTGTCCAATAATGATGAGTACAACCAGCCTGAAGCGTAGTTCCCTCTATAATTCCAGCTATTCCAAAGCTGTTCTGCCGGTCAGATTTGTGGTGGAGCCTTCCAAATGATGAAACTAGGTTCTTACTTTTGTCTGCGCTTGACTCAAAGTCCCTATTCCACCTGACTCCTGTTACGTTCTGACTATTTGGGGCTGTTTGCCGGACCTAAAGTCCGGTAAATCTCTGGTTTTCTTTCCACTATGCTTGTAGCTAATAGTGATCCTTCGGTCCCCAGTGACCGGTAGCAATGTGCAGGACTTCTCCAAGCCAAAAGCACTTTTCCAATAATCTTTCCACTTTGCCCTTCGATTTGCTCGACTCTTAATGGATATCTCAGTCTGTTTTCCAGTGGGGCACAGCTCTGACTAGGCTGAGGTGAACTAGACCACCTGTACTAGCCTCCACTTTCTGAACTGCTAACAGGCTCAGACTGGACACGTCTACTCTGTCCAAGGACAGGAAACTGACTGACTAAATCACTCCCTTCCACACCCCTGCTGGGTGTGTCAGAAGTGTACATGATGTCATGAAGAGCCCTTAACTGTTACCTCTCCACCCATCCTCCTGGTATTGTGTACCAGGGCTACACATTTACGTTCGGGTGGCGCCAAAGAAGCAGGGCGAAACGTGCGCATCGGGGCAGAGAGACGGGACTCCCACTTCACACGCTGGTTCAGCTGTTTGGATTCAGCTAAAGATTTCGTGGCCACTGTAAGGTTTTACTCACTCGGCTGCTTCAGAGGTAATTCAAGAGACACTTTTTATGCAAAAAGTCTTTAGGTTTATTGCATCATAAACCATATGGTAACATACAATACACTCTTCAATGCTTCAGCTCCTGCCTGGAGCCTCGCTCTTCAGTCACAGAGACCTCTCTGTAATGTCCCGCCTTGGACACATGGAAGCCTGTCCACACTGGCAGACTCCCACACACTCTCTCTCAGGTGCAAAACAAAACTCCATTACATAGGTGTAACTCCACCCACAGGTGAGGTCAGGAATCACATGGTTATGTCACATGGTCATGACCTCACCACAGGTCCTTCAGCTACACCATTACATGCAGGTTTTATCCCAGGTATTTAGACACAAGCCCCTTGGGTGGGTTTGTAGGTGACTGGACCCCCAGCTCTCCTAGTCACCTGGAAGCCTCCCAATATATAGTACAACTCAGCAGTAGATCTGCTGAACCAAAACATATCCAGGCTTCCATCACAGGGCCACCCACCTCTGTGATACATAACGTCCATCCATCACATGCCTCCATGCATATCCCGAGGGCCATACACAGTGCCCCCTAGCTGCATCAGGGGTCACTACACCACATACCTCCCCCCTCTGTTCAAACTTGTGGGGTTGAACACTTGTTACCCAACCAGAGATCCTTCTCGGTCGTCTCTGCCAGTCAAACCGTCTCTCTAAGTCGGACCCTGCTACTAATCTCTTTGGTAGGCGTCTGTCCTCCGACTCTGTCACATCTGTTGCTGACGAGGCCCCCTGTCAGACCACCCGCATCCCCAGCGGTCAGTACGGCGTCGCATTTCACTTGCACCCATACGTCCTGTCTGGTCTGAGTCCTTTTCATTTCGTCCACTACAGGTTCTCCTGCTTAGGTCACTCATCACTGAGCTAACTGAGGCATCACTATTTCCTGTATTATCTCCAGCTTGAGGACTTCTCGTCTTAAGCGAACCTCTTCGCCTCTCAATACCACGGGTTGAAGGTGGCGACCATCTTCTTTCCATTTCCCGTAGGTTTCTGTTGACCTGCTCCCTCTCCAGTCGTAGCTGCTCTACTTCTCTCAAGTATGACACACGATACTCCAGGAGCATCCGGATATTCCCAAGGCTCTCCCTGGATCCGACAACGAGGAATGGGACCATCCCATCTTCACCCTTGACCTGGACTTCGTCATCAGCCGGAATCCTGACTCTCGTCACACCGGACTTATTTACCATCTCCTGCATCACTTTCCCGAGTCTTCCGATGACCTTCTTCACCAGACCTCTGGGCACTTGAACGATGTCTTCCATCAAGCCAAGCTGATTTTGAGTCTTTCTTACTTGCTCCAGACATCGAGTGACTTCGTGATTTCTCAACAGGATCATTTGCTTTGTGCGGAGACAATGTAGGTGCATGTCCCTCAGGATAGCCACCCGCTTCATTGTGACTTCCCTAGTCGACAGTATAACTAACTGTTTCATCTCTGGCACCCAGTTCACACTGCATGCTTCTACCGCTTTTCTAAAGGCCTCATGCACATCCTCACTGGCACAAGCTTCTTGCATGTCTTCGGGTACCTCTATTATACACTTGAAAACCGACCCGTCACCTTCTTGGACAGACTGTTGGACCTCCTCGTCCTGAGCGTTAGTACGGTTTTCCAAGACCTCGATCTCCTTTGTGTGACCATCTGCATGGCACTTCTCCTGCTGGATTTCTTCCCCCGTAGATTTCTGGAGCTGGGCACTAGTCTCCTCCTCTATCTTGAGCTCTCGGAGAACTCTATCTCGCTCTTCTGCCAAGCAGCGACACTCCTGCTGATGTTTCTCTTGGGCCTCTCTGAGCACCTCCGTCTCTTTCCATAGAGCCTTGTTCATACTCTTACACGCTGACAGATGATTTCTGAGCTTAGAGACTTACTTCTCCAGCTCCTCCACTTTGTGCTCAATCATTCGTCTCAGGACCCTTTCCTGCTCGACTGCCTCTTTCACTGTTTCTTTACACAGCTCTATCTCCTCATTAAGGACAGTCACCTGACCGGTACCTGACCCTGACTCTTCCTCATCATTTTGCTTCTTAGAGGATGTAGCCTGTCCCGCCTTTCCACGGCCCCTGCGGCGAGAGGAAGATCGGCCATTTTTACTCGGCTCCACGTTACTGCACTCGCTTTCCCTTGCAGTCGAGTCACAGTCTGCATAGGAGTCACTCCCACTCCCCCTGTCATCCTGGAACTGCACGTCCCCACTTAGACAGGTCTCTGCCCCCTTTTCTGGAGCTGTACCGTTTCTCACGGTCACAAGTCTTGTCACGTCCAAGTCCCCGAGTTGGTCTGACCCACACTTTCTTCTGGTCACCTGGAACTCTAGACTATCGATATTAGGTGTTATCTTCTTTTCACACATCACACCATCAGGACCCACTACAGCAGCCTGCTGTGGTGAGACTCCCTTAGGGTCATTCTTGCTCCTTTCTGAGCAATCAAGCACTCCTCTTTCCTCCCACAAATCCCAAAACCGTTTAAAGTCCTGGCCAATTACTACAGGGTATGGTAAGTCCGGGACTACAGGGACATCATGGGTAGCAATAATAGTGGACGACTCAATGATTACCCTGGACACCGGATAATCCCTAGAGACTCCATGTCCGCAGTGGACTTCCATCTTCCTTCCGGGAATCAGATAGACAGGGAGTGTGGCGCTCACCAGTGTCACCTGGCTCCCTGAGTCCAGAAGTCCAATCACACACTCTCCATTGACTTCTACAGAACAGCTCCCTGACACCTTGTCAGATGGAAAGTCAGTACAACATCCTGGACATGCGCTGTTCGGACCCTGAACCTGGCAACCGTCCTTCAGCTTAATCATTGCCACCTCTTTTCCTGCCGCCACCCCAATTTGGGATACTGCCCCCTTTTGGGACTCCGCCCCCTTTTGGGTAACCATCCCTGTTTTGGGTTGCTGCCCCACTTTTGGGACTCCTCCCCCTCTAGGGACACCACCCAACACTGGGGTACACATCACGGCTCTTACAGGCCGCAGTCCGCACAGACCCTTATGTCTCTCAGGGCTGGTACCGTCACTTTAAGAGGTCACCCACTCTGGACCTGTTGTCCTTATGGTACCTCACCAGCTCCTGCTGGTACTGCCACCACCCGCCAGCACCTCCGGCTGCCGCGCACAAGCCGCTGCTGCCACTGCAGCTCTTGCTGCTGCAGAACCTCTTGCTGCAAGTCACTGTAGCTCCTGCTACCACAAGTCTCTGCACGCTGCGCTGTCTTGCCGCTTGTCACCTTCGTGACCCCACGAGTCACAGCCAGCCGCTTGTCACCTTCATGACTCCTCCAAGCCACAGCAAACACCTCACACGTGTTCCAGAAGAAGAAAAAAAAACACCAAAAAAAAATAGTTTCTCACTGATTCTTCTCACTGATCCCGACCAGCCTAGCACGGTTGTCAAGACCGTCCCCTGTTGGCGTCAGCCACACAGGTTCCTGGAGACCTCAGCCTCAGAGGTACCCAACAAACACAAAAATACAGTCTTTCTCACTGACCCGTCAGCACACCACAGACTCCTGTCTGCCACTCTTGGCCACAGAGATTTCCGGACACCTCCCCTCTCAGAGAGGCATCCCACAAAGGAAAAAACAGTCTCACTGACCCGTCAGTACACCACAGACTCCTGTCTGTTACCTGTTGGCCACGCAGGTTTCCGGACACCTCCTCTGAGGTATCCTCTCAGCATGCTTTTTGCTTACTTCTCAATGACCCCGGTCACATAACACAGACTCCTGTCTGTCACCACTGCTTAACAGTTTCTTCAGATACCTCATATCAGAGGCACCCCATAAACATTAACACAGTTTATTCGTGACCACTGGTCACACTCACGGTTTTCACAGACCGTCCGTTCCTCCTCTGGTTCCTGATTCCCAGTCCTGGAACATTTGCTCCTTGGGCCGCTGCCAGCATTCCATCCACCAATTGTAAGGTTTTACTCACTCGGCTGCTTCAGAGGTAATTCAAGAGACACTTTCTTATGCAAAAAGTCTTTAGGTTTATTGCATCATAAACCATATGGTAACATACAATACACTCTTCAATGCTTCAGCTCCTGCCTGGAGCCTCGCTCTTCAGTCACAGAGACCTCTCTGTAATGTCCCGCCTTGGACACATGGAAGCCTGTCCACACTGGCAGACTCCCACACACTCTCTCTCAGGTGCAAAACACACTCCATTACATAGGTGTAACTCCACCCACAGGTGAGGTCAGGAATCACATGGTTATGTCACATGGTCATGACCTCACCACAGGTCCTTCAGCTACACCATTACATGCAGGTTTTATCCCAGGTATTTAGACACAAGCCCCTTGGGTGGGTTTGTAGGTGACTGGACCCGCCCAGCTCTCCTAGTCACCTGGAAGCCTCCCAATATATAGTACAACTCAGCAGTAGATCTGCTGAACCAAAACATATCCAGGCTTCCATCACAGGGCCACCCACCTCTGTGATACATAACGTCCATCCATCACATGCCTCCATGCATATCCCGAGGGCCATACACAGTGCCCCCTAGCTGCATCAGGGGTCACTACACCGCACCACCTATATTGACTAGAGTTGAGAGAAACAGATCGGTCAGATTAAAAAATCGCCGACTTTCAGCAAAGTCGGGTTTCATGAAACGAAACCCGACCACAGCGTGCAGCCGGCCGAACGTTCGGCGACCCGAGCGCCAAAGTCGGGTTTCGCCACTTGCAGGCGCCTTTTTTTCACCAATGAGCAAAGACGTACACTGTGGGCAACAAGATAACGTGTGCAGCGGTGCAGCACGGCTTTGAGCGGCGTGGGATTCAAATCCCCCGCCAAAGTGGCGCCGCTCATTGGCATGTGTTGTATGTTATATGTATGTTCTGTATGTTATGTGTTATATGTTATATGTATGTTTTGTGTGTTATATGTATGTTCTGTATGTTATGTGTTATATGTTATATGTATGTGTTGTATGTTATATGTATGTTCTGTATGTTATGTGTTATATGTATGTTCTGTATGTTATGTGTTGTATGTTATATGTATGTTCTGTATGTTATGTGTTGTATGTTATATGTATGTTCTGTATGTTATGTGTTGTATGTTATATGTATGTTATGTGTTGTATGTTATATGTATGTTCTGTATGTTATGTGTTGTATGTTATATGTTTGTTATGTGTTGTATGTTATATGTATGTTCTGTATGTTATATGTTATATGTATGTTCTGTATGTTATGTGTTATATGTATGTTCTGAGTTGTATGTTATATGTATGTTCTGTATATCATGTGTTGTATGTTATATGTATGTTATGTGTTATATGTTATATGTATGTTCTGTATGTTATGTGTTGTATGTTATATGTATGTTATGTGTTGTATGTTATATGTATGTTCTGTATGTTATGTGTTATATGTATGTTCTGTATGTTATGTGTTGTATGTTATATGTATGTTCTGTATGTTATGTTATATGTATGTTCTGAGTTGTATGTTATATGTATGTTCTGTATATTATGTGTTGTATGTTATATGTATGTTCTGTATATTATGTGTTGTATGTTATATGTATGTTATGTGTTGTATGTTATATGTATGTTCTGTATATTATGTGTTGTATGTTATATGTATGTGTTGTATGTTATATGTATGTTCTGTGTTGTATGTTATATGTATGTTACATGCTGTATGTTATATGTGTCCAGTGTTATATGTGTCCAGTTTTGGGCACCACATTTTAAAAAAGACCTCAACAAACTGGAGCAAGTTCAGAGAAGAGCGACCAGATTGGTGTCCGGTCTGCAAACCATGTCCTATGAGGAACGGTTACAGGATTTGGGAACGTTTAGCTTGCAAAAAGAAGACTGAGAGGAGACTTAATAGCTGTCTACAAATATCTCAAGGGCTGTCACATTGTAGAAGGATCATCTTTATTCTCATTTGCACAAGGAAAGACTAGAAGCAATGGGATGAAACTGAATGGGAGGAGACACAGATTAGATATTAGAAAAACTTTTTGACAGTTAGGGTGATCAATGAGTGGAACAGGCTGCCACAAGAGGTGGTGAGTTCTCCTTCAATGGAAGTCTTCAAACGGAGGCTGGACAGACATCTGTCTGGGATGATTTAGAGAATCCTGCTTTGAGCAGGGGGTTGGACCAGAAGGCCCAGGAGGTCCCTTCCAACTCTACCATTCTATGATTCTATGTTACATGCTGTATGTTATATGTATGTTACATGTTGTATGTTATATGTATGTTCTGTATGTTATGTGTTATATGTATGTTCTGTGTTTGTATATTATATGTATGTTACATGTTGTATGTTATATGTATGTTCTGTGTTATATGTATGTTCTGTGTTATATGTATGTTACATGCTGTATGTTATATGTGTCCAGTGTTATATGTGTCCAGTTTTGGGCACCACATTTTAAAAAAGACATCAACAAACTGGAGCAAGTTCAGAGAAGAGCAATCAGATTGGTGTCCGGTCTGCAAACCTTGTCCTGTGAGGAACGGTTACAGGATTTGGGAATGTTTAGCTTGCAAAAGAGAAGACTGAGAGGAGACTTAATAGCTGTCTACAAATATCTCAAGGGCTGTCACATTGTAGAAGGATTATCTTTATTCTCATTTGCACAAGGAAAGACTAGAAGCAATGGGATGAAACTGAATGGGAGGAGACACAGATTAGATATTAGAAAAAACTTTTTGACAGTTAGGGTGATCAATGAGTGGAACAGGCTGCCACGAGAGGTGGTGAGTTCTCCTTCAATGGAAGTCTTCAAACAGAGGCTGGACAGACATCTGTCTGGGATGATTTAGAGAATCCTGCTTTGAGCAGGGAGTTGGACCAGATGGCACAGGAGGTCCCTTCCAACTCTACCATTCTATGATTCTATGTTACATGCTGTATGTTATATGTATGTTCTGTATGTTCTGTGTTATATGTATGTTCTGTGTTGTATGTTATATGTATGTTATGTGTTATATGTTGTGTGTTCTGTATGTTGTGTATGTAATGTATGTTTTTTTTACATTCAACACATTAGCCGGATGATGGGACTACTACTGTCCCATCATTGGCTAATGTGTCACTCACTGACAGTGTAGCAGGCATAGCCGGATGGGACTTGTAGTCCCATCGGACGATGCCTGCATACACACACACACATAGCAAAGCCGGGCGGCATTGCTCAGCCAATGGCTGGGGATATGAATTCCTCGCCGCTCAAAGCCGCGCCGGCACCGCTCTTTGGCTGAGCCGCCCGCCGGCTCTGAAAATGGGCACTGTAGGTGTGTTTACTGTCCTCCACTCCCTGTCGACTTTGCTTCCCCATTGACTTGCATTGGGTTTCGTGTTTCAGCTGAACCACCGACTTTTCCCGATAGTCGCCGATTTCACTCGACCCGACTTTTGCGAAAGTCAGGTTTCATGAAACCCGACCTGACCCTAAAAAAGGGAAAGTCGCTCATCTCTAATATTGACTTATCGGGCTTGATTTATTTACTCACTCCCAAGGCAGTGCTGCATATGTTATCCAGCTCCTGACAGTTACATCTTATGTCAGAGGTTTAGTGGTTAGTAATATTGAAGGGCATGTCTATTTGCAACACTCTTGATACTCAGTTACACCTAACGGCAGAGGTTTAAGTGGTTAGCAATATTGAAAGGCATGTCTATTTTGCATATGCTGCACCACAAAAGAGTTAATACATGTTTAAATTTCATCATTTGATGGCAGCATAGCAGTGGATTCCCCATTTTTGGTACTCATTTATACCTCCTGTCAGTGAATAGAATTATGTGCAGTATCTGAGAAAATTGGAATCTTTGCTGTGGACTGATTATAATATGCTGAGACTCTGTCCCCACGTATGAATTGTTATCCAGCTCCTGATACTCAGTTACACCTAATGTCAGAGGTTTAAGTGGTTAACAATATTGAAGGGCATATCTATTTGCATTTGCTGCACTATAAAAGTGTTAATACATGTTTACATTGCACCACTTGAGGGCAGCATAGCAGTGGATGCCCCATTTTTGGTACTCATTTATACCTCCTGTCAGTGAATAGGATTATGTGCAATATCTGAATCCTGTCAGTGAACATGATTATGTGCAATACCTGAGAAAATTGGAATCTGGTTTCGCTTTGCTTCGGACTGATTACAATATGCTGAGACTCTGTCCCCACATGTGAATTGTTATCCAGCTCCTGATACTCAGTTATACCTAATGGCAGAGGTTTAAGTGGTTAACAATATTGACGGGCATGTCTATTTGCATATGCTGCACTATAAAAATGTTAATACATGTTTACAGTGCATTACTTGAGGGCAGCATAGCAGTGGATGCCCCATTTTTGATACTCATTTATACCTCCTGTCAGTGAATGGGATTATGTGCAATATCTGAGAATATTGGAATCTGGTTTAACTTTGCTGCAGATTGATTACAACACGCTGAGATTTTGTCCCCACAATTGAATTGTGTTTACAAAATTATGATTTATGGGATGTTAGAATAGAAGCAATTGATTTGAGAAAATACCTGCTCTGAGTAAACTACATGTGCCCCCTTTGGGATTAATTGTGGAGTGTAGCGCCGACGTCCCTGCCCTCTGCCAGGCAGGGACGCTGTTCCCCTGCGACAGCGTCCTCTGCCAGGCAGGGACGTCGCCCCCTTACCCGCGCTCAGCGTCCTCCTTCCGTCCTGCTGGGGCCGCGCGCTCCTTCCCTGCTTCTGGACTTAGGGCGCGCGCCCGCGCGCTCCCCCCTCTTAAAGGGGCCGCGCGCATCTTTCAAAAAAGTCCCCGGCCAATGCCGGAGGACTCCACCCTATATAAAGTACTTCCTCCTTAATGGAGGTGCCCGAGCAATGTTGTTGTTGCACTGTTTAACTCTGCTTCAGCCCTCAGGGTCCGTTACCAGTTGCCTGCCTGTTTCCTGCCAGTTTCCTGTTTGCTACCTGTCCGCAAGCCTGCCTGGAGGTTCGGCAGTCACATGCGGTGACCATCGGCAATTCCAGAGACTCTGCCTGCTCACTTGGGGGCGCTCATCTGCCATCTGCCTGCAAGCCTACCTGGAGGTTCGGCCATCACCTGCGGTGTCCATCGGCTATTCCAGAGACTCTCGCCTGCTCACTTGGGGGCGCTCATCTGCCATCTGCCTGCAAGCCTACCTGGAGGTTCGGCCATCACCTGCGGTGTCCATCGGCTATTCCAGAGACTCTGCCTGCTCACTTGGGGGCGCTCATCTGTCATCTGCCTGCTAGCCTACCGGGAGGCTCCACCATCTCAGGTCGTTTATACCTGTCAATTCAGAGACTGCCCCGGCCCCTTGCCTGCCTGTTTATCCAGAGACTGCCCCGGTCACTTGCCGTGACTACCTGCCTGTCTACCCAGAGACTGCCCCGGTCACTTGCCGTGACTACCCGCCTGTTTGTCCAGAGACTGCCCCGGTCACTTGCCGTGACTACCTGCCTGTCTACCCAGAGACTGCCCCGGTCACTTGCCGTGACTACCTGCCTGTCTACCCAGAGACTGCCCCGGTCACTTGCCGTGACTACCTGCCTGTCTACCCAGAGACTGCCCCGGTCACTTGCCGTGACTACCTGCTTGTCTACCCAGAGACTGCCCCGGTCACTTGCCGTGACCACCCGCCTGTTTATCCAGAGACTGCCCCCGTCACTTGCTGTGACCTCACACCTGTCTGTCCAGAGACTGCCCCCGTCACTTGCAGTGACTTCCTGTCCGTCTCCCCGGGCGCCACCCGCTCCTTTACAAGGAAAGCCTCCTTGTATAATAAAGCTCAGAGGTTCCGCCTCCCAGACCCGTTACAGTTTGCTCGGGCCATGGAACCCGGTGGCACCCAAACTCCCTCGCTCTCTGACCTGTGTCATGAACTGTCTCGTCAGAGGTCTCAACAGAGTCCATCCTGGGTCATCTGCGGAATGTTAATTCCCGCCTGGACACCCTGACTACTTCACCAGCAACCACCGCGGGCGCCATGGCTCGCGGTCCGGCAGTTCCGCTGCTTGCCAGTTCTGTGGTTTCCGTTCCTGGACCTCGACTTTCAGCTCCTCCTCGGTTTGGAGGCGACCCCGCTCTGGCTCGGGGTTTCATTAACCAGTGCACCCTGCATTTTGAACTCCTGGCACACCAGTTTAACTCCGACCGGGCCAAAATTGCCTTCATCATGTCCCATCTCACCGGAGAGGCCCTGGCCTGGCTAAATCCTCTTTGGAGAGAGAGAAGATCCTCTGGTGTCTGACCTGTCTGCTTTTCTCTCAGCCTTCCGGAAGGTATTCGACGAACCCGGACGGAAGACTTCCTCTGCATCAGCTCTGCTGCGTCTCCGTCAGGGAAGTCTCACCGTGGGTCAATATGCCATACGGTTCCGTACCCTTGCCTCGGAGCTGGCTTGCGATAATGACGCTCTGATATCTGTCTTTTGGGAAGGTCTGTCCGGCCGTATTAAAGATGAACTTGCCGGTCGGGACATTCCAACCTCTCTCGATGACCTAATAACTCTTGCCAATCGAATTGATCTACGGTTCCAGGAGCGCGCTAAGGAGGTCACCCGTGAGAGAAGGTTTCCTCGTCTAGCTCCTTCTTTTCAGAGACCTGTAACTCCTTCCGTTTCTCCTCAGGTACACTCTTCTGAGCCTATGCAAGTCGACCAGACCAAGATGGTCAAAGTCCGTCAGGACTTACGCCGTGCCGAAGGGAGTTGCTTCTACTGTGGCAGTAAGGAGCACCGGATCCGTACCTGCCCAGAGAGGTCGGGAAACGCCTGTGTCTAGGTTCGCTCGGAGAGGTCCACCTAGACAAAAATAAATCCTCTTCATCTCTGCTGCTGTCAGTCTCAATTCTCCTCGGTGAGAACCGTTACTTCGAACTAGCCCAACTTGATTCTGGAGCAGCCGGGAATCTTGTTTCACAGGCTCTTGTAGAGAAATATCGCATTCCTACCAAACCTCTGGGTGAACCAGTATCTGTTGCTGCTGTGGATGGGGGTCTCCTACCACGTCCCATCCAACTTATCACTGAAGCCATAACCCTGCAGGTGGGAATGTTGCATTCTGAGAGCATCTCGTTTCATGTTCTGCCTGGACTCTCTCACGCTTTCTTACTAGGTCTGCCTTGGCTCCAAAAGCATGCACCCGTGCTCGACTGGCAGACTGGAGAGATCCTTCGCTGGGGACAGGACTGTCATAAAACGTGTTTGGTTCCTGTTCATCCCGTCCGTCCTTCTCCTACACCAACTAATCTACCAGGGCTCCCGATTCCATATTGGTCATTCGCTGATGTCTTTAATAAAAGGAAGCAGAGACATTACCCCCTCACAGACCGTATGATTGCCCGATCGACCTGCTACCCTGTACTACGCCTCCCCGTGGGCGTATTTACCCATTGTCCGCTGCTGAGACCAGGTCGATGTCCGAATATATCGAGGAGAATTTGGCCAAGGGATTCATCCGGAAATCTACCTCCCCAGCGGGAGCAGGTTTCTTCTTCGTAAAAAAGAAAGACGGCTCTCTCCGTCCCTGTATTGACTACAGAGGCCTAAATTTGATCACGGTGAAGAATAAGTACCCTCTTCCGCTCATTCCAGAATTGTTTGATCGTCTGAGGGGGGCTAGAATCTTCACCAAACTGGATCTTCGTGGGCATAAAACCTAGTCCGTATCCGTCGGGGAGATGAATGGAAGACGGCATTCAACACCCGGGACGGCCACTACGAGTATTTGGTGATGCCCTTTGGTCTCTGTAATGCTCCAGCAGTCTTTCAGGAGTTGGTCAATGACATCTTTCGGGACCTTCTCTACTCCTGCGTTGTGGTGTACCTAGACGACATCTTGGTCTTCTCTCCGGATCTCCAGTCTCACCGGAGGGATGTTCGTCAGGTTCTGCTCAGGCTCAGGCAGAATCACCTCTTCGCCAAATATGAGAAGTGCCTCTTTGAGCAGACCTCGCTTCCGTTTTTGGGCTACATCATTTCTCAGACAGGCCTACGAATGGATCCGGAGAAACTGTCTGCCATCGAGAAATGGCCCCGACCGGAGGGGTTGAAGGCCATTCAGCGGTTCCTGGGATTCGCCAATTATTACCGCCTTTTCATACCGCACTTCTCTTCCCGGACTGCTCCAATCTCCGCGCTCACCTGCAAGGATGCTAATCCCAAACAGTGGACGCCCGAAGCAGAGGAGGCCTTTCTTTCTTTAAAACAGGCCTTCTCTTCCGCTCCAGTGCTGCATCGTCCGGACGGCAACAAGCAGTTCTTCCTGGAGGTGGACGCTTCTTCTTCTGGAGCCGGAGCGGTACTTACTCAAAAATCTTCTTCCGGGAGGATGGTATCTTGCGGCTTCTTCTCCAAACTCTTCTCCTCTTCTGAGCGCAATTACTCCATAGGAGACCGAGAGTTATTGGCCATCAAGCTGGCATTGGAGGAGTGGCGTTACCTACTCGATGGGGCTCTTCATCCGGTAATCATTTACACTGACCACAAGAATCTGGCTTACCTCCAGCATGCCCAGAGACTTAACCCTCGCCAAGCCCGGTGGTCCTTGTTTTTTGCCCGCTTTGATTTTCTTTTACATTTTCGCCCGGCTGACAAGAACATCAAGGCGGACGCCTTGTCCCGGTCCTTCCTGGTGTCGGATCTCGAGGAGGAACCTAAACATATCATCGATCCCGCCAGAGTGATGCAGGTGGCTCCCGTGAGTCTAAATCGTCTCCCTCCTGGTAAGACGTTCGTATCAGTAACCGATCGGAAGAGAATCCTACACTGGGGTCATTCGTCTAAACTAGCTGGCCACGCTGGTCAGAGAAAGACCCTCCAGCTCATTACTCGCATTACTGGTGGCCTACCCTGCACAAGGACGTAATAGACTTTGTTTCTGCCTGTGTCTCCTGTGCCCGCAACAAAGTTCCGAGACACCTGCCTGCCGGCCGTCTTCTTCCGCTTCCTGTACCCGCTGCCCCCTGGCAGCATATAGCCATGGACTTCATAACAGATCTGCCCGTCTCTGCCGGTTGTACGGTCATTTGGGTGGTCGTTGACCGATTTTCCAAGATGGCTCACTTCATTCCCCTGCCAGGGCTTCCGTCTGCACCCGAGTTGGCTAAAGACTTTATCCGCCACATCTTCCGTCTTCATGGTCTGCCTCGTCACATTGTGTCGGATCGTGGGGTACAGTTCACCTCACGTTTCTGGAGAGCCACTTGTAAGTTGCTAGACGTCACCTTGGATTTCTCCTCCGCTTACCACCCGCAGTCCAATGGACAAGTCGAGCGAATCAATCAGAATCTGACCAGTTATCTCCGGCACTTCGTTAATGCCCACCATTCTGACTGGGTGGATCTCCTGCCTTGGGCCGAATTCTCTTACAACAATCACGAGAGCGAATCTTCCTCCAAATCTCCGTTTTTTGTAGTCTTCGGTCAACACCCTCGGATCCCTGTTCCCGTCTCCATCTCTGTGGACAATCCAGCTGCGGAATCTCTGGTTAACGAATTTTCCTCCATATGGGAGAGTACCCGGTCCGCACTCATTCTGTCATCCGAGCGCATGAAGAAACATGCTGACAAAAAACGTCTGGATCCTCCTCAATTCCGTCCTGGGGATAAGGTCTGGCTTTCGTCCAAATATGTCCGGCTCAAGATTCCTTCCTACAAGTTAGGCCCTCGGTTCATCGGTCCTTTTGAGATCATCAGTCAGATCAACCCGGTGTCCTATAAATTGAAACTCCCGGCCAATTTGCGGATTCCTAACTCCTTCCATGTATCTCTCCTCAAACCGGTGGTACTTAACTCTTTTGTCAAATCTACAGGTACACCTCCTGCTCCAGTGTCTGCTGAAGAGAATTTGAGGTAGAGAACATTTTGGCCACCAAAAGGGTAGGAAGAAAGACCTATTTTCTGGTGGATTGGAAGGGGTTTGGTCCTGAGGAGAGAACGTGGGAGCCTCGGGAGAACATCCATGCCCCTCTCATCCTAGCTAAATTTCTTTCTGGCCTAAAGAAGGGGGGGCCTAGAGGGGGGGGTACTGTAGCGCCGACGTCCCTGCCCTCTGCCAGGCAGGGACGCTGTTCCCCTGCGACAGCGTCCTCTGCCAGGCAGGGACGTCGCCCCCCTTACCCGCGCTCAGCGTCCTCCTTCCGTCCTGCTGGGGCCGCACGCTCCTTCCCTGCTTCTGGACTTAGGGCGCGCACCCGCGCGCTCCCCCGCTCTTAAAGGGGCCGCGCGCATCTTTCAAAAAAGTCCCCGGCAATGCCGGAGGACTCCACCCTATATAAAGTACTTCCTCCTTAATGGAGGTGCCCGAGCAATGTTGTTGTTGCACTGTTTAACTCTGCTTCAGCCCTCAGGGTCCGTTACCAGTTGCCTGCCTGTTTCCTGCCAGTTTCCTGTTTGCTACCTGTCCGCAAGCCTGCCTGGAGGTTCGGCCGTCACATGCGGTGACCATCGGCAATTCCAGAGACTCTCGCCTGCTCACTTGGGGGCGCTCATCTGCCATCTGCCTGCAAGCCTACATGGAGGTTCGGCCATCACCTGCGGTGTCCATCGGCTATTCCAGAGACTCTCGCCTGCTCACTTGGGGGCGCTCATCTGCCATCTACCTGCAAGCCTACCTGGAGGTTCGGCCATCACCTGCGGTGTCCATCGGCTATTCCAGAGACTCTCACCTGCTCACTTGGGGCGCTCATCTGTCATCTGCCTGCTAGCCTACCGGGAGGCTCCACCATCTCAGGTCGTATATACCTGTCCATTCAGAGACTGCCCCGGCCCCTTGCCTGCCTGTTTATCCAGAGACTGCCCCGGTCACTTGCCGTGACTACCTGCCTGTCTACCCAGAGACTGCCCCGGTCACTTGCCGTGACTACCTGCCTGTCTACCCAGAGACTGCCCGCCGGTCACTGTCCGTGACTCACCACTTGCCTGTCTCCCAGAGACTGCCCCGGTCACTTGCCGTGACCCACCCGCCTGTTTATCCAGAGACTGCCCCGGTCACTTGCTGTGACCTCACACCTGTCTGTCCAGAGACTGCCCCCGTCACTTGCAGTGACTTCCTGTCCGTCTCCCCGGGCGCCACCTGCTCCTTTACAAGGAAAGCCTCCTTGTATAATAAAGCTCAGAGGTTCCGCCTCCCAGACCCGTTACATGGAGGTCATGTTTATCCTTTGCTATACAGCGTTATTTTATTGACATGATTATGGAGAGTTCTACGTCCCTCTTTTTCCTTCTCTTTGCACCTTTTTTTTGTCATAGTGTTACATCATTTTAACTTTATGTATCAATAAAATGTTAATTTTATCTTCATATTTGGTGTTTTGGTTTTGCTCATCTAATTCTTTGTCTTATCGTGGGCTAAGAGATTGGGTATTCCAGGATGGGGGTGAGGGGACCATGTATACAAGGATGGGGATGAGGGGATCATGTTTGCCAGGATGAGGGGACCATGTATACCAGAATGGGGATGAGGCGACCATGTATACCAGGATGGGGATGAGTGTACAATGTATACTATGATGGGGATGAGGGGACCATATATAACAGGATGGTACCATGTAAACCAGGATGGAGCCCAAGAATACCAGGATGGGGATGAGGGAACCATGTAGACGAGGATGGTATGGGGGCTATGTTTAGCCGGATGGAGATGAGGGGGACCATGTATACCAGGAAGGGATGAGCGGACCATGTATACCAGGATGGGAATATGGGCCATGTATACCAGGATGGAGATAGGTGCCATGTATACCAGGATGGGGATGAGTGGACCATGAATAACCGGATGGGGATGAGGGGATCATGTATAACAGGATGGTGATGAAAGGGCTATGTATACCATGGTGGGGATGCGGGGACCATGGATACCAGGATGGGGATTGGGGGCCATGTACATCAGAATTGGCAAGGGGGCCTTGTATACCAGGATGGGGGATCACATATACCAGGATGGGGATGGGGGGCTATATATATTTTCTCCATTGTATATAAACATAGTGCACAGACTGGATACATACAGCACAGACCAAAAGTTTGGACACACCTTCTCATTCAAAGATTTTTCTGTATTTTCATGGCTATGAAAATTGTAGAATCCCACTGAAGGCATCAAAACTATGAATTAACACATGTGGAATTATACATTACACTTTACAAAAAAGTGTGAAACAACTGAAAATATGTCTTATATTCTAGGTTGTTCAAAGTAGCCACCTCTTGCTTTGATTACTGCTGTGCACGCAAAAAAGGTGAACGGATGGACTCTACATGCCTGGTTCCCACCGTGAAGCATGGAGGAGGTGGTGTGATGGTGTGGGGTGCTTTGCTGGAGACACTGTTGGGGATTTATTCAAAATTGAAGGCATAGTGAACCAGAATGGCTGCTACAGCATCTTCC
>JARQOD010010266.1:0-28010 GCA_033576555.1 Oophaga sylvatica | reverse complement strand
GTGGTAAGAAAACCAGGGATTTACCGGACCTTAGGTCGCGGCAAACAGCCCCATATAGTCAGTACGTAACTGGGGTCAGGGGGAGTGAAGACTTTGAGTCAGTGCACGACAAGATAAGAATTCAGCTCTCTCGCAGGAAGGCTCCTACCACAAAACTGACTGGGCAGTACAGCTATGGATTAGCTGGAGTTATTGAGGGAACTACGCTTCAGGCTGGTTGTACTCATTGTATTGAAAGTAAAGGAGGCCCCTAACTTGTCCAGCTGCTGTCTCAAAATACACTCTCCTTGGATCAGCCTCCCTGGGACCTGCCTGAACATCTTACAAGTAAAGGTATGGAAAGACGCTGACCGTGTGAGACTGTGTTATTTATCTGCACCCGACTTCACTAACTTCATAGACTTTGAGGGACCAGTCCCACCTGTAGGGGACCCGACATCTAGCTGCCTCACCATCCCCTCAGAGATCTACAGCAGCGCTGGTATAAATTACCAGAAGACTACAGGTGGCGTCACGAACTGTATATAAATCTATCCCCTGTAAATATTCCCCCCAACATACGCCAGACCGCCAGGGCCACAGACCGAGCCACCGCTACCTGTGACAAATCCCATAGACTTCCACGGGCTCAGCTCTGAGTACCCCATTGCCCTGGTAACCCACAATTGTGGTGGCGGGTCACACAAAAACTTGGCGTCACGAACAGGATGCGAAACTCGCAAAATTGCGAGCCCTGTGTGCCTATGGAATTGTTTTTTGTGAAAAAGGACTGTTTGCACTTTTGGCGCCAAAATCGCCATTTTTGTCGCCATATTCGCGCCCTCAGGCGCTGGAGAAGAAGGTGGGCGTACCTTCGTGGGCGTCTACCCCCCTGTGGCGCGAACAAAATGCCTACCCTCTCAAAGTGCTATTACAACATGCGATCCTGCCCTACAGCAAAGGAGGTCCGCCTCCTCTTCACCTTCCCTGCGAGGAGGAGGAGACGCAAACCCCGCCTCCACGGAAGAGACCAGACGTCTCTGGAGGAAGAAGAAAGAATCTTCTGGAACATCATGGAAGCAGGACGTGTGCAGCCGAGCAGGGAAGCGGAGGAAGGCAGGCCCCGCTCCCCAGCCAAGCTGCCACCAGCACCGGAGTCATCCGTGGTCCTGCACCTGCAGCAAGCGTTGCTAGAAATCAAAAAGAAAATGCACGCCTGAAGAAGATGGTCCAGCACCAACCTGGATTTGAAGAGATCGAGAGACGCCGGCGTACCCTGGAGCAGCGGAGGCTGTGGGACACGGTGATCTCTCCCCTCAACGACCCCCCACGATTCCAGTTACCGAAGATTCTGCTGCCCAAGGCGAAGGAGCAACCGGAGGCTGCCCCCGAAAGTACCAATCCTGATCCCACCGGTGAAGCGGTGGAGGCGAAGGAGGTTGAGGAGGTACCGCCAGTTCCGGAACGCCCGCCCGGCCAGGAGGCCGCAGCAGATGATCGATCCCCGGTAGGGACACCGTCGGGGACTCAGCCGTCAATGATGGAGCAGCAACAGCAGCAGGTTAGTGCGTCCCCAACTGAGCCATTGCGCACACCTGCTTCCTGCTCTGCATCACACCAGCATTGTGCATCGGCATCGCCCCCTGCGTACACCTCTGCATCGCAATCGGCGACCCAATCTACATCGCAAGAGTCTGATGCGATCTCAATTGAGCCACTACAAAAGCCTGCTTTTTGCCCAGTATCTTATGCTGCAGCAGCGTCCCCAGAGGAGGACGGGCCCTGCGGCCTAGAGGACCGGAGTGAACCGGCCCTGCAGGTAACCAGCGATGATGACACCCTGCTGGAACCCCCGACGTCCCCACCAGCCCAGTGCACACCAGCCACACAGACCCCGATGGTGGAGTCGATGATCTTGGTGCTGGGCACTGGGCCCAGGAATAGGAACGGTCCTGTGCGAGCATCGCATTGTTCCAGCCCCGGGGTGGAAAGTGTATTTGAAAATGAATAAATAGTAAAGAAGAATCGGTGAGATCCATATAGGGTCTACCATAAGTAATATTGTAGAAAGTTTGAGAATGTTTTATAAAATTTTTGCACAAGTTGAAGAGTATAGCGTATATAATGCATATATATATTTCTAACTGTAGAATGCCCGGCTGGGTAAACAGAAAAGAGAAAAGTTTGCACTTTAGTATTATGATAATGTGATATTCTATCTGTGTCTTTGTTTTACAATGGACTTTGAGGTTGAGGACTGTGCCAACCCAGAACTTATTTGTATATAGTTGCGCTTCGGTGCTTTATCTTGGTTTTACATAAAACCAGCACAACTACCTCTGAATACAAAACCCGTGTGGTGTGGCACTGAGTGAGGTCTGCATTCCTATGTCCTGCAGCCCACCCAGGACCCACGTTGAAGGTTTGGTGCGGGTCCTTCACAAGAATACTGTATATTTATTGAATGCTATTTAATATTTGTATTTTTCTATAATGTTTTATCGCAACGTTCAAGATATCCTCACCTCCCGGATGGACGAATTACTGTTTATTGTTGATGTTTTATTGCATAAACAAAAATGTCTCTTTTGTATTTTACAGCCCGGGAGTGCTGTCTTTTACCATGGGGGAATGTGTAGCCCTGGTGTTAGGCACACGCAGTACCCTGGAGAGTGTGTGGCGATACAGCAGTTTAATGCTCAATATCCATTCACTCAACATACACTAGACACACCCTTAGGGTAGTGTAGTTACTTTTTAGGGAGTGGTCTGGGTGTATATTGGTTGAGTGATTTTAGAAGAGTGAGTTCTGTTTCCTGTCTTCGGACAGAGAGGACGTCTGGAGTCTAGCTGGAGGGAGGAAGCCGTCGAGCCAGCTCATCATCAGTTCAGAAAGTGGAGGCTAGTACAGGTGGTCTAATTCACCTCAGCCTAGTCAGAGCTGTACCTCACCTGAATACATTGAAAGAAAGAAGAAGCTTAGTGCAGAAAGACTTCAGTCACCTGTCTAAAGGACAGTGAAAGGTTCAGAGACGTGCTCCTGCCTATTGATAACTGAGAATCTGTAACTAACTTCGTAGGAAGTGAATGAAGGAAGTGACTACCCGACTTTATGCAAGTGTGAGTGCTTATGCTACCAGCGAGGACAAGGCGAAAGGCACAGTGGAAAGTTTATTGGAAAGGTGCGTTTGGATTGAAGAAGTCCTGCACATTGCAACCGGTCACTGGGGACCGAAGGATCACTATTAGCTTCAAGCATAGTGGTAAGAAAACCAGGGATTTACCGGACCTTAGGTCGCGGCAAACAGCCCCATATAGTCAGTACGTAACTGGGGTCAGGGGGAGTGAAGACTTTGAGTCAGTGCACGACAAGATAAGAATTCAGCTCTCTCGCAGGAAGGCTCCTACCACAAAACTGACTGGGCAGTACAGCTATGGATTAGCTGGAGTTATTGAGGGAACTACGCTTCAGGCTGGTTGTACTCATTGTATTGAAAGTAAAGGAGGCCCCTAACTTGTCCAGCTGCTGTCTCAAAATACACTCTCCTTGGATCAGCCTCCCTGGGACCTGCCTGAACATCTTACAAGTAAAGGTATGGAAAGACGCTGACCGTGTGAGACTGTGTTATTTATCTGCACCCGACTTCACTAACTTCATAGACTTTGAGGGACCAGTCCCACCTGTAGGGGACCCGACATCTAGCTGCCTCACCATCCCCTCAGAGATCTACAGCAGCGCTGGTATAAATTACCAGAAGACTACAGGTGGCGTCACGAACTGTATATAAATCTATCCCCTGTAAATATTCCCCCCAACATACGCCAGACCGCCAGGGCCACAGACCGAGCCACCGCTACCTGTGACAAATCCCATAGACTTCCACGGGCTCGGCTCTGAGTACCCCATTGCCCTGGTAACCCACAATTGTGGTGGCGGGTCGACACACGTGCAACTACCAGGAGACAAGGTCACAGATGTGGAAAGAGTTTGGATATGTGGTGTGAAGTAGAGATCAAAGATTACCCCGAGGCAGCGAGCTTGTGGGACTGGGGAGAGTGAGCAGCCATTTAATGGATAGGTCCGTTGGGGGGGTCGAGTGAGATGATGGAAAGATGATGAATTCTGTTTTGTCCATATTAAGTTTTAGGAATCTAGCAGAGAAGAAGTATGAAATAGCGGACAGACATTGTGGGATTCTTGTTAGTAGGGAGGTGATTTCTGGTCCAGAGATGTAGATCTGTGTCATCAGCATAGAGGTGATACTGAAAGCCATGAGATTCTATGAGCTGTCCGAGGCCGAAGGTGTAGATGGAGAAGAGCAGGGGCCCTAGGACTGAACCTAGTGGAGAAGAAGGATGAAATAGCGGACAGACATTGTGGGATTCTTGTTAGTTGGGTGGTGATATCTGGTCCAGAGATGTAGATCTGTGTCATCAGCATAGAGGTGATACTGAAAGCCGTGAGATTCTATGAGCTGTCCGAGGCCAAAGGTGTAAATGGAGAAGAGCAGGGGCCCTAGGATTGAACCTAGTGGAGAAGAAGGATGAAATAGCAGACAGAAATTGGGATTCTGGTTAGTAGGGAGGTGTTATCTGGTCCAGAGAGGTAGATCTGTGTCATCAGCATAGAGGTGATACTGAAAGCCGTGAGATTCTATGAGCTGTCCGAGGCCAAAGGTGTAAATGGAGAAGAGCAGGGGCCCTAGGACTGAACCTAGTGGAGAAGAAGGATGAAATAGCGGACAGACATTGTGGGATTCTTGTTAGTAGGGAGGTGATGTCTGGTCCAGAGATGTAGATCTGTGTGTCATCAGCATAGAGGTGATACTGAAAGCCGTGAGATTCTATGAGCTGTCCGAGGCCGAAGGTGTAAATGGAGAAGAGCAGGGGCCCTAGGACTGAACCTAGTGGAGAAGGATGAAATAGCGGACAGACATTGTGGGATTCTTGTTAGTAGGGAGGTGATATCTGGGCCAGAGATATAGATCTGTGTCATCAGCATAGAGGTGATACTGAAAGCCGTGAGATTCTATGAGCTGTCCGAGGCCAAAGGTGTAAATGGAGAAGAGCAGGGGCCCTAGGACTGAACCTTGCGGTACTCCGACACATAGGGGGCGAGATAAGGAGGTATTATTATGACATACAGCGGGTGAAATAAATATTTAATATGTCAGAAATTTCTAAGAAACTATATTTTTAAATCCCAGGCTCCTCCACATAGTATGATGCTCACTTCACAGCACTCGCCCCTCCAGCACACCCAGTAAATTGGTTTCCCCACAACATGATAGTCCCACTACAGCACAGTACGGTTGCCCCCATAGTCCCACATCCAATCTATTGCGTTCTCAATACAATACGATGGTATCCCCATAGCCCCCAAATAATAATCTTAATACTCACCATATCCAAGCTCCCTGTCCACCGTAGCCGCAGTCTGATTCTCCATTCTACCTTGCTATCACTTACGCAGAGCTCCCGACAGCGATCTTGTGGGCACAGTATGATCGCCATGGCGTAAGTCTACGTAATCGACCGTAAACTCCTTCCCGAACATATCATAAACTTACATCAAGGTTTGTGAAGGGTTTATAGCAAGTTTAGCTGACAGGAGAACTTCCTCTCAGTGGGACTGGTGATGGGATACATAACACCGAAGATATTGCTTCAGTGTCTGATTAAGGCAGGAGTCACACTCCCGTACAACACGGCCGAGGGCTCTACGATAAAACATCACATAGCACCCGGCCCATGTTATACTATGGGGCAGCTCAGATCTGCCATTTATTCTCATGCCAAATCGGCATAACAGAGCATAGGCAGCATGCTGCTATTGGCAGCGAGACTCGGCTCACTTGCACCCATACAAGTCTATGGGTTTGTGTGAATTATCACCCGAGTGCAGTGCGATTCCCGCCAACGCAGGCAGCAGAGGAGATGGAGAAATTACTTTCTCCGTCTCCTCCGCAGCTGTGCTCCGATCCTGTCATGCAAGAGAATCGGAGCACAGTAGCATGACACTCGGCTCCCGCTCGCAGAAGAGCAGGAGAAGAGGGTCATTAATCTATTGCATCAGATGCCATACGCTGGTGTGACTCCCTTATACGCTCTGTCTGACCATTGCTCTATGAGTGATATCAAGAAAGAAAAAAAAAAGGATATGTGCAACTAAAAATTAACTTTTAATTCACCTTTTAGAAGGTTTTATAATTAATACATACACCATTAGATGTATATTGGGTCATATATGTAAATGAGCTGTTAAGATCTATGGTCCGGACACATTCTGGCATACACGCCTGAATTAACACTTTGGTTGATATACTCAGCGAGCACTGTGTGCCATTAATGTGCCATCAGTGTGCCAACAGTGAGTCATCCATGTGGCATCAATGTGCTATCCGTGTGCCATCAGTGTGCCATCCGTGAGTCATCCATGTGGCATCAATGTGCTATCCGTGTGCCATCAGTGTGCCATCCGCGTGGCATCAATGTGCCATTCGTGTGCCATCAGTATGTCATCCGTGAGTCATCCATGTGGCATCAATGTGCTATCCGTGTGCCATCAGTATGTCATCCGTGAGTCATCCATGTGGCATCAATTTGCCATTTGTGTGCCATCAGTATGTCATCCTGAGTCATCCATGTGGCATCAATGTGCTGTCCTTGTGCCATCAGTATGCCATCTGTGAGTCATCCATGTGGCATCAATGTGCTATCCGTGTGCCATCAGTATGCCATCTGTGAGTCATCCATATGGCATCAATGTGCTCTCCGTGTGCCATCAGTATGCCATCCGTGAGTCATCCATGTGGCATCAATGTGCCATTCGTGTGCCATCCGTGAGTCATCCATGTGGCATCAATGTGCTCTCCGTGTGCCATCCGTGAGTCATCCATGTGGCATCAATGTGCTATCCGTGAGTCATCAATGTGCTCTCCGTGAGTCATCAGTGTGCCATCAGTGTGCTATCCGAGTGACACACGTTTTTTTCCAGGATGGCATAAGAAAAATCAATTCCAAAGCTTCTCCTATACTTTGCAATGTTAAACACTTCAGCACACAGATGAGGCATGGATGTCATCCGTGTGCTGAAAATGGGTTACACAGACCCATATACATGTATTGTCATTTGTGCTGCTGGTTAAAAATGGACAAGTTCTGTGTGGTTTACATAGACACACGGTCCGTGCAATCGTGGACATTTGTGCAGCACCATAGATTGTAATGGGTACATGTGGCGTCCGTGAAAAAAAACGGATTCCACACGTACTGCAATCACAGACATGTGAAGGGGGCCTGAGGGAGTATGGCTATTTAGCACTAATGAGAGGGCACACAACATGTTTGACACTGTATGCAGGGCCAGTTTTAGGCAAAGTGGGGCCCTAGGCAAAAGTTTAAAATGGGGCCCCAAATGCTCACATATTGCACATCAACAGAAGCATTTCTGTTGTATTTACGTGGCTGATTCCAGGCCGCTAAACGAGTGTGATCGATAATATTGAAGTCGTTCGACGCTTGTTTCCTGGCCTCATTACACCAACTGAGAAGGAATGATGGGAACGGAATAATCACTATTAAATCACGCTGTCCCCATACAGTATCATGTTACAGTTTACACCGGCGATGTGCTGCTGAGAACAATAATTTTTGTTCCGGCATAAACTATCCAATCACTCTATGAATATGCAGAATTTTGTTTGTTTAATATAATACACCCCATAGTCCTCCATATATTATAATGTGCACCACAGTCCTCCATATTGTAAAATGCACACCCCATAGTCCTCCATATCATATAATGTGCCCCATAGTCTATAGTATAATACACTCCCCATAGACCTCCATATAGTATAATACACTCCTCATAGTCATCTATATAGTATAATACACTACTCATAGTCCTCCATACATTAAAATACACTGCTCAGTCCTCCATACAGTATTATACACTTCCCATAGTCCTCCATATAGTATAATACACTACTCATAGTACTCCATACATTAAAATACACTGCTCAGTCCTCCATATAGTATAATACACTACTCATAGTCCTCCATACATTAAAATACACTGCTCAGTCCTCCATATAGTATAATACACTCCTCATAGTGCTCCACATAGTATAATGCACCGCCATAGTCATCCATGTAGTACAATTCACTTCCCATAGAATAATGCACCCCATAGTTCTTCATATAGTATAATCTATTCTTCATAGTCCTCGATACAGTGTAATGCAGCCCACACATAGTATAATACAGCCACCCCATAGAGCATAATGCAGAAATTCCACAGAGTACAATGCAGCCACCCCACATACTATAATACAGCCACCCCACAGAGTATAATGCAGCCCCTCAGAGTATAATAAAAAAGAGGGAAAGTCAGCGCTGCCTATGGTCAGAACGCAATACATAAAGTGCATATGTACATATTGATTTCTAACTGTACTTTAAAATGAGACATTTAGCAAACAATTGATCAATTCTTTGAGCCACCCCACCACGACAAGGCATTCTCATATGGGGCAGTCCTACTCTACGTTTTTTTATATTCGCTGTGCCATTACGGTCTCCTAAATATATTAAAAGCAAGACTGTATAAAATGCAAAAGTACCTGAAGCGTTTCTAAATCACTCCCATAGTGACAGAAGGGCGAGCGCAGATAAAGGCCGACCAGGTCCGGATATGGACATTTCAGATCTGACCTCACTGCCAAAACAGCAACGACAGATGAAGGGTGAAATAGGGCCAGACACAGGTGCATAATCAAATAGGGCCCTGGGGCAGGGTAGGGCTGCTGTATGTGTGTACAGCAGCCTAGATCAATCACAATAAAGACCGAAAGAATGGCGTACATAACCCAGCGTGCACGGCAAACAGTGCTGATAAGCCACAAACCTATATCCCCATTTATACACATGGGTTATGATATGCAGCAATGGTAGATGATAAATGCAGCCATTCCATAAGCATAACCTTTTAAAATTAAACTGCATATTCCAGGCTGCAAAACCAGGCCAATTAAATCCAAACCACTGCTAGGCAGAAAAGCTGAGAGTATTAACGAGTGCCAACTATCAGGGCCGGACTGGGACAAAAAAGCAGCCCTGCCACACAAACCCCACCAGCCCACATACTATAACACTCATCAGCCCCGATCAGTGAATTTTTGCTATACTTTGTCGTCCCCTCTTCACTCTCTTAACCCCTTCAAGACCCAGCCTATTTTGACCTCAAAGACCTTGCCATTTTTTGCAATTCTGACCAGTGTCCATTTATGAGGTAATAACTCAGGAACGCTTCAACGGATCCTAGCGATTCTGAGATTGTTTTTTCGTGACATATTGGGCTTCATGTTAGTGGTAAATTTAGGTCGATAATTTTTGCGTTTATTTGTGAAAAAAATGGGAATTTGGCGAAAATTCTGAAAATTTTGTAATTTTCAAATTTTTAATTTTTATTCTGTTAAACCAGAGAGTTATGTGGCACAAAATAGTTAATAAATAACATTTCCCACATGTCTACTTTACATCAGCACAATTTTGGGAACAACATTTTTTTTTGTTAGGAAGTTATAAGGGTTAAAAGTTGACCAGCGATTTCTCATTTTTACAGCAAAATTTACAAAACCATTTTTTTTAGGGACCACCTCACATTTGAAGTCACTTTGAGGGGTCTATATGGCAGAAAATACCCAAAAGTGACACCTTTATAAAAACTGCACCCCTCAAGCTACTCAAAACTACATTCAAGAAGATTATTAACCCTTCAGGTGCGACACAAGAACTAAAGCAACGTGGAAGGAAAAAATGGACATTTTAATTTTTCCAACAAAAATTTTCTTTTAGCATCAATTTTTTCATTTTTACATGGGCATCAGGATAAAATGGATCCTAAAATTTGTTGGGCAATTTCTCCTGAGTACACAGATACCTCATATGTGGTCATAAACCACTGTATGGGCGCACGGCAGGGCTCAGAAGGGAAGGAGCGCCATTTGACTTTTTGAATGGAAAATATGCTGGAATATTTAGCGGTTGCCATGTCGCATTTGGAGAGTTCCTGTGTGCCTAAACATTGGAGCTCCCCCACAAGTGACCCCATTTTGGAAACTAGACCCCCTAAGCAACTTATCTAGATGCATAGTGATCACTTTGAACCCCAGGTGCTTCACAAATTGATCTGTAAAAAAAAGAAAATACTTTTTTTTCACAAAAATTTTCTTTTAGCCTCAGTTTTTTCATTTTCACATGGGCAACAGTATAAATTGGATCCTAAAATTTGTTGGGCAATTTCTCCTGAGTACACAGATATCTCATATGTGGTCATAAACCACTGTTTGGGCGCACGGCATGGCTCAGAAGGGAAGGAGCGCCATTTGACTTTTTGAATGGAAAATATGCTGGAATATTTAGCGGTTGCCATGTCGCATTTGGAGAGTCCCTGTGTGCCTAAACATTGGAGCTCCCCCACAAGTGACCCCATTTTGGAAACTAGACCCCCTAAGGAACTTATCTAGATGCATAGTGAGCACTTTGAACCCCCAGGTGCTTCACAAATTGATCCGTAAAAAAAAGAAAGTACTTTTTTTCACAAAAATTTTCTTTTAGCCTCAGTTTTTTTCATTTTCACATGGGCAACAGTATAAATTGGATCCTAAAATTTGTTGGGCAATTTCTCCTGAGTACACAGATACCTCATATGTGGTCATAAACCACTGCTTGGGCGCACGGCAGGGCTCAGAAGGGAAGGAGCGCCATTTGACTTTTTGAATAGAAAATATGCTGGAATATTTAGCGGTTGCCATGTCGCATTTGGAGAGTCCCTGTGTGCCTAAACATTGGAGCTCCCCCACAAGTGACCCCATTTTGGAAACTAGACCCCCTAAGGAACTTATCTAGATGCATAGTGAGCACTTTGAACTCCCAGGTGCTTCACAAATTGATCCGTAAATAAAAGAAAGTACTTTTTTTTCACAAAAATTTTCTTTTAGCCTCAGTTATTTTCATTTTCACATGGGCAACAGTATAAATTGGATCCTAAAATTTGTTGGGCAATTTCTCCTGAGTACACAGATACCTCATATGTGGTCATAAACCACTGTTTGGGCGCACGGCAGGGCTCAGAAGGGAAGGAGCGCCATTTGACTTTTTGAATAGAAAATATGCTGGAATATTTAGCGGTTGCCATGTCGCATTTGGAGCGTTCCTGTGTGCCTAAACATTGGAGCTCCCCCACAAGTGACCCCATTTTGGAAACTAGACTCCCTAAGGAACTTATCTAGATGCATAGTGAGCACTTTGAACCCCTCAGGTGCTTTACAGAAGTTTATAACGCAGAGCCGTGAAAATAAAATATCATTTTTTTTTCTCAAAAAATGATTTTTTAGCCCACTATTTTTTATTTTCACAATGGTTACAGGAGAAATTGGACCCCGAAAGTTGTTGTCCAGTTTGTCCTGAGTACGCTAGTACCCCATATGTGGGGGGGAACCACTGTTTGGGCACACGTCAGGGCTCGGAAGGGATGTAGTGACGCTTTGAAATGCCAACTTGATGGAATGGTCTGCGGGCATCTTGTTACGTTTGCAGAGCCCCTGATGCGCCTAAACAGTAGAAACTCCCCACAAGTGACCCCATTTTGGAAACTAGACACCGCAAAGAACTTATCTAGATGTGTGGTGAGCACTTTGAACCCCCAAGGGCTACACAGAAGTTTATAACGCCCGAGCATGAAAATAAAAAAAATCATATTTTTTCCACAATCAGGATCTTTTAGTCCCCAATTTTTTTATTTTCGCAAGGGTAACATGAGAAATTAGACCCCAAAAGTTGTCCAATTTGTCCTGAGTATGCTGATATCCCATATGTGGGAGAAAACTACTGTATGGGCACACGTCGGGGCTCGGATGGGAAGTAGTGACCTTTTGAAATGCCCACTTGATGGAATGGTCTTCGGGCGTCATGTTACGTTTGCAGAGTCACTGATGTGCCTAAACAGTAGAAACTCCCCACAATTGACCCCATTTTGGAAACTAGATCCCCCAAGGAACTTATCTAGATGTGTGGTGAGCACTTTGAATCTCCAAGTCCTTCACAGAAGTTTATAACGCAGAGCCGTGAAAATATAAAATCATTTTTTTTCCACAAAAATAATTTTTAGTCCCCAATTTTTTTTCCAATGTTAACAGGAGAAATTAGAACCCCCAAAGTTGTTGTGCAATTTTTCCCGAGTACGCTGATACCCCATATGTGGGGATAAACCACTGTTTGGGCATACGTCGGGGCTTGGAATAAAGGGAGCACTGTTTGACTTTTTGAACGCAAAATTTGCAGGAATCAATGGTGGCGCCATGTCGCGTATGGGGACCCCCTGATGTGCCTAAATAGTGGAAACCCCTCAATTCTAACTCCAACCCTAACCCCAACACACCCCTAACGCCTACACACACCTAACCCTAATACAAACCCTAATCATAACCCTAACCCCAACACACCCCTAACCCTAATCCCAACTCTAACCATAAACCTAACTACAAGCCTAACCCTAATTCCAAACCTAACCCTAATTCCAACCCTAACCCAAATTCCAACCCTAACGTAATTCTAACCTTAGCCCTAATGCTAACCCTAACCCTAGTTCTAACCCTAAGGCTGGGTTCATATTGCGTTTTACCAGCCCGTTCAACACATAGCGTTGACCGGCTGGTAACGGTATAGCATAACGCGATCGCGTTATGCTATACCCGCTAGCGCAGATGAATCAGCAGATAATCAGCCGCGGATCAGCAGCAAAATCAGTCGCGGATCAGCAGCGAAATCCGCCGCGGATCAGCAGGGAAATCCGCCGCGGATCAGCAGCGAAATCCGCCGCGGATCAGCAGCGAAATCAGCCGCGGATCCGCAGCGAAATCCGCCGCGGATCAGCAGCGATATCCGCCGCGGATCAGCAGCGAAATCCGCCGCGGATCCGCAGCGAAATCAGTCGCGGATCCGCAGCGAAATCCGCCGCGGATCAGCAGCGAAATCCGCCGCCGATCAGCAGCGAAATCCGCTGCGGATCAGCTGCGAATCCGCTGCCGATCAGCAGCGAAATCCTCTGCGGATCAGCAGCGAAATCCGCCGCCGATCAGCAGCGAAATCCGCCGCGGATCAGCAGCGAAATCCGCCGCGGATCAGCAGCGAAATCCGCCGCGGATCAGCAGCGAAATCAGCCGCGGATCAGCAGCGAATCCGCCGCGGATCCGCAGCGAAATCAGTCGCGGATCCGCAGCGAAATCGCCGCGGATCAGCAGCGAAATCCGCCGCCGATCAGCAGCGAAATCCGCTGCGGATCAGCTGCGAAATCCGCTGCCGATCAGCAGCGAAATCCGCTGCGGATCAGCAGCGAAATCCGCCGCCGATCAGCAGCGAAATCCGCCGCCGATCAGCAGCGAAATCCGCCGCGGATCAGCAGCGAAATCCGCCGCCGATCAGCAGCGAAATCCGCGGCCGATCCGCAGCGAAATCCGCCGCGATCAGCAGCGAAATCTGCCGCGGATCAGCAGCGAAATCCGCCGCGGATCAGCAGCGATGTCCGCCGCGGATCAGCAGCGAAGTCCGCCGCGGATCAGCAGCGAAATCCGCCGCGGATCAGCAGCGAAATCCGCCGCGGATCAGCAGCGATATCCGCAGCAAAATCAGCTGCGGATCAGCAGCAAAATCCGCTAGGAAAAAAAAAAAAAATTCTTTATTTTTTTTATTTGTCCCTACCTATGATAAAGGGGGGGTTCATTTACTTTTTTTTATTTTGATCACTGTGACAGTTTATCACAGTGATCAAAATAAATTTTTGAACACTGGGGGGCGCACTGCGCATGCGCCGGCCGGCGGGCGCACTGCGCATGCGCCCGCCATTTTCCAATATGGCGGCGCCCATGAAGAGGCCCGGGCGGACGCCGGGCCCGATCGTGGGACATCGGTGGATCGGGAGAGGTGAGTAGGGGGGTCGGAAGGCTGGGGGGGGGGGATAGGAAGTGGGGGCAGTGGACCAAAAGAGGAGGGGAGCTGTAAGTGACGGCGGTGACCGATCGCTGCCATCTTTCGGTGGCGGCGGCCGATCACCGCCGTGACTCGGTGTGGGGGGGGTCAGGGCTCGGTCTCCAGCCATGGCAGATGCTATTACAGCATCGGCCATGGCTGGATTGTAATATTTCACCAATTAAATTGGTGAAATATTACACATTGCTCTGATTGGCTGTTTCACTTTTAGCAGCCAGTCAGAGCGATCGTGGCCACGGGGGGGTTAAGCCAACCCCCTGTGGTGAAGCACAAAGGGTCCTGTAACTGCGGGTCGGGTGACCTTTGAGTAACCCCGGTCTCCCGGCCCGCAGGGACGAGATCCTTTCATGACGCCACATAGGCGTCATGGGTCGGATTGGCACAGGTTTTCATGACGCCTACGTGGCGTCATGGGTCGGGAAGGGGTTAATGGAGTTATTTGAAGAGCCACATGTGAATGGCGCCACAGTGCGTATTATTGACCACAGCTCCTTTTACATGGTGCTCTTCAAAGTTACGTTTCCCAGGATCATGGGGGTCCCAGCGGTCAGATCCACAACAAACAGAAAGTCATCCCCTATCCAGATGATGGGGAGAACTTCCAAATTTGGATAACCCTCCATACAGTATTATGGGCACCACATAGTCCTCCATACAGTATTAAGGGTACCACATACTATAGTCCTCCATACAGTGTTATGGGCTCCACATAGTCCTCCAGACAGTGTTATGTGCACCACATAGTCCTCCATACAGTGTTATCGGTACCATATAGTCCTCTTTACAATATTATGGGCACCACATAGTCCTACATACAGTATTATGGGCACCACATAGTCCTCCATACAGTATTATGAGCACCACATAGTCCTCCATACAGTAGTATGGGCACCACATAGTCCTCCATACGGTATTATGGGCACCACATAATCCCCCATACAGTATTATCGGCACCACATAGTCCTCCATACAGTATTATGGGCACCACAGTCCTCCATACAGTAGTATGGGTACCACATCATGCTCCATACAGTATAATGGGCCCAGTGTTATGTTACGGTAGCTGAGGAATGCAGGCAAAAAAGGAAATACACCAGAGCAGTTGGAATCTATGAGATTGCAGTACCCTGACTAACCACCGCAACTAGAGGCAGCCGTGGAGCGTTCCTACGATGGTCCTAGACGCCTCGTCACAGCCTGAGAAACTAACCACACCCAAAGACAGAAACAGGAAAGCTATCTGCCCCGTAGCAGAACCCCAAAGATAATAGAAAGCCCCCAAACATGCAATGGCGGCTAGACAAGAGGAAACACTGACACAGAAAGAAAATAGTATGAGCAAACGCTGGGGCCCAAACTATCCAAATAGAAAAGGACAGGAAGGGTACCTACCGCAATCCCAGAAAACCCTGAAAAACACCAACTCTACTAATTTCAAAATCACCTGAGATCACACGACCTCTACCACCCAAACTAGCTCTCTGGTGTAACAGAAACAGCAGCCACTGAAAAAACTGGAAAAAACAAAAGTACAAAACACAGTGGCTGGACTAAACTGAGAGGGCAAAAGCCCCCGGAGGGGACCCTGAAGGCCCCCACAGAAGTGCAGGACCAAATGCAAAAATAAAGCAAAAACACAAAATAAGAAATTGTCTTATCTGAAAGCAGGAGATGCAGACACGACACAGCAGGCTACAAGGGAAACAGGAAAGAAGGATTCAGACCAGAACAATTGATCACCGGCAACCCTGATGGGAAAATGATTCCCTTAAATAAGACCAATCAGTAACACCTGATTCCCAGTCTTCACAATCCTCACTAGTACCGCTTGTAACCACCAGAGAGAGGCTCTGCTCAGAACTCATCTCAAACCCATTCACAACAGTACCCCCCCCTTGAGGAGGGGTCACCGAACCCTCATTTGAGCAACCAGGTCGGTCAGGATGAGTTCTATGATACGCACGGATAAGTCTCCTAGCATGGATGTCCGAAGCAAACACCCAAGAATTATCTTCCTGACCATAACCTCTCCATTTAACCAAATACTGGAGTCTTCGTCTAGAAAAACGAGAATCCAATATTTTCTCAACCACATACTCCAGATTGCCCTCAACCAAAACAGGGTCAGGAGGCACAGCAGCAGGAACCACTGGCTCAACAAACCTCTTCAACAAGGACTTGTGGAACACGTTATGGATCTTAAATGTCCCTGGAAGAAGCAAACGAAAAGAAACAGGATTAATAATCTCCATGATCTTATAAGGTCCAATGAACCTAGGCTTAAATTTAGGAGATGCTACTCTCATAGGAATATTCTTTGAGGACAACCAGACCAAGTCCCCCACTTTAAACCGAGGACCATCAGTCCTATGCCGGTTAGCAAACCGCTGGGCCTTCTCCTGAGAGAAGGACAACCTCTCCACTACCTGGTCCCAAATCTGCTGCATACGCTCAACAACAGAGTCAACACCTGGACAGACAGAAGCCTCCGTCTGTCCTGAAGAAAATCGAGGGTGAAACCCAGAATTACAGAAAAACGGAGACATCAAAGTGGCAGAGCTAGCCCTATTATTAAGAGCAAACTCAGCCAAAGGCAAAAAAGAGACCCAGTCATCCTGATCAGCAGACACAAAGCATCTTAGATAAGTCTCCAATGTCTGGTTTGTTCTCTCAGTTTGACCATTGGTCTGAGGATGAAATGCCGAGGAGAAAGACAATTGAACACCCAGTTTAGAACAAAAAGTCCTCCAAAATCTGGAAACAAACTGGACTCCTCTGTCAGACACAATGTTCTCAGGAATGCCGTGTAAACGAACCACGTGCTGAAGGAACAACGGCACTAATTCAGAGGAGGAAGGCAACTTAGGTAATGGCACAAGATGTATCATTTTGGAAAACCTATCCAAATTACCCAGATGGTGGTCATTCTCTGAGAAACAGGAAGATCGGAAATGAAATCCATAGAGATATGGGTCCATGGTCTCTTGGGCACAGGCAATGGCATCAACAAACCACTAGAGCGAGAGCAAGGCTTGGAGCGAGAGCAAGTCCCGCAGGACTGCACAAATTCCCTGACATCGCGAGACAAGGTAGGCCACCAAAAGGACCGACTAACCAAGTCTCTGGTACCAAAAATTCCGGGATGCCCAGCCAATGCGGAACAATGAATCTCAGACATCACACTCTTTTTCCATTGGTCCGGGACAAACAATTTTCCAACAGGGCAGCGCTCGGGCCTATCCTCCTGACACCCCTCCAGAGCAAGTCTCAAATTGGGCGAGATGGCGGAAAGAACTACACCCTCCTTCAAAATAACAGAGGGATCAGATAGCTCAGGAGAGTCCGCAAGGAAACTCCTCGAGAGGGCATCCGCCTTAACATTCTTAGTGCCAGGAAGAAAGGAAACCACAAAATTAAAACGTGTGAAAAACAAGGCCCACCTGGCCTGTCTAGGATTGAGTCGCTTGGCAGATTCCAGATAGACCAGATTCTTATGGTCCGTAAGGACCACCACCTGATGTTTGGCTCCCTCCAGCCAATGTCTCCACTCTTCAAAAGCCCACTTCATGGCCAATAACTCCCGATTACCCACGTCATAATTACGTTCAGTAGGAGAAAATTTTCGAGAGAAAAAGGCACAAGGGTTACTTTTAGAGGTCTCTGGATCTTTTTGGGACAAAACGGCACCTGCCCCAATTTCAGAGGCATCAACCTCCACCTGAAATGGCAGAGAAACATCAGGCTGCCGTAGAACAGGAGCAGAAGTGAATCTCTGCTTAAGTTCCTGAAACGCAGAGACTGCCTCAGGAGGCCAATTCACCACATCAGAACCCTTTCTGGTCAAATCAGTTAATGGTTTAACAATAACAGAGAAATTACCAATAAATTTACGATAGAAATTGGCAAAACCCAAAAATCTCTGAAGAGCCTTTAATGAAGTAGGTTGGACCCAATCACAGATGGCCTGAACCTTGACCGGGTCCATTTCAATAACAGATGGGGACAAAATGAATCCCAGAAATGAGATCTTCTGTACGCCAAAAAGACACTTTGATCCCTTCACATACAGAGCATTCTCTCTCAAAATCTGGAATACAGTTCGAACATGTTTCACATGAGAGTCCCAGTCATTAGAAAAAATCAAGATATCATCCAAATAAACAATCAGAAACTTGTCCACAAAATCCCTGAAAATGTCATTCATGAAGGACTGGAAGACGGAAGGAGCATTAGTGAGCCCAAAGGGCATCACAAGGTACTCAAAATGCCCTTCAGGGGTGTTAAATGCCGTCTTCCATTCATCCCGTGCTTAATGCGAATAAGGTTATACGCCCCCTGAGGTCAAGCTTAGTAAACCAAGTAGCGTTTTTCACCCTGGAAAACAGGTCAGAAATCAAGGGTAACGGGTATTGATATTTCACAGTAATATTGTTCAAGAGACGATAATCAATACACGGCCTTAATGAACCATCTTTTTTGGCCACAAAGAAAAAACCGGCACCTAAGGGTGAAGAGGATGGTCTGATATGACCCTTCTCCAATGATTCCTTGATATAAGACCGCATAGCGTCATGTTCAGGTACAGACAAGTTAAAAAGGCGACCCTTAGGGAATTTACTACCCGGCACTAATTCAATAGCGCAGTCATAGCTCCTATGGGGAGGTAAGGATGCAGATTTACTTTCGCTAAACACATCAGAAAAATCAAACAAAAAGTCAGGAACATCCTCAGCCTGGGGGGAGGCAGAAAAAACAGGAGTGTTGGCACTAACACATTGGCAGCCCCAACTGGTTACAGACACAGATTTCCAATCCAAAACAGGATTATGAGACTGTAACCAAGGGAAACCCAGTACGATAATGTCATGCAGATTATATAGAACCAAAAATTTGCAGCACTCCTGGTGATCAGGTTCAACCCTCATTATCACCTGAGTAGAAAACTGGGGTTTATTCTCAGCCAAAGGAGTAGAATCGATCCTCAGTAAAGGAATAGACTTCTGTAGGGGTATCAAGGAAAACCCACAACGCTTAGCAAAATCATAATCCATCAGGTTAATAGCTGCTCCAGAATCAACGAAAGCCTGAGCAGAAAATGAGGACAGAGAGCATATCAGAGTGACAGTTAATAAAAACTTAGTCTGAACACTACCCAAGACAACTGAGCGTGCAAAATGTCTTCCCCGCTTAGGGCAGACTGAAATAGCATGAGAGGCATCACCACAGTAGAAACATAACCCATTGCGCTTTCGAAACTCATGACGCTGTGCCCCAGACACCACTCCATCACACTGCATGGGCTCAGCAGCTGGCTCACAAGGCAACACCACTCCACGCATACTTCTCCGCTCACGCAAACGTCTGTCAATTTGAATCGCCAATGACATAGAATCATTGAGACCAGAGGGGACAGGGAATCCCACCATAACATCCTTTACATTATCCGACAGACCCTTCCGGAAAAGGGCCGCCAAAGCGTCGTCATTCCATTTGGTCAGGACTGCCCACCTACGGAATCTCTGACAGTATAACTCAGCGTCATCAAGCCCCTGATTTAATGCCAACAAGGCTTTTTCAGCTTGATCAGTGACATTAGGCTCATCGTACAATAACCCCAAAGCCTGAAAAAATGCATCAACATCACTCAAAACAGGATCCCCAGGTATCAGGGAAAAAGCCCAATCCTGAGGATCGCCGCGCAGGAGAGAGATGATAATTTGAACCTGCTGCGCTGCGTTTCCTGAGGACTTAGATTTTAAGGCAAAAAACAATTTACAATTATTTTGAAATTCTGAAACTTAGCTCGATCCCCTAAAAACAAATCTGGCATGGGGATCCTAGGTTCCACAACAGGCAACCCAGCAAGATATGCAGCAATACTCTGAACCTCAGTGGCAAGCTGATCCACACGGCCAGACAACTGTGCAAACTCCATTGGGAGAAAAGATCCTCCCCAGCACCCAGAGATACAGAGGAAAAAAAAAAAATGCAACAAACAGAAAAATATCTCTGACAACTCTGACAACTTTTTTTCTTTCACAATATTTTTTCCCTTCTGTGAGTACCATACAATTTTTATGGCCGGTGATACTGTTATGTTACGGTAGCTGAGGAATGCAGGCAAAAAAGGAAATACACCAGAGCAGTTGGAATCTATGAGATTGCAGTACCCTGACTAACCACCGCAACTAGAGGCAGCCGTGGAGCGTTCCTACGATGGTCCTAGACGCCTCGTCACAGCCTGAGAAACTAACCACACCCAAAGACAGAAACAGGAAAGCTATCTGCCCCATAGCAGAACCCCAAAGATAATAGAAAGCCCCCAAACATGCAATGGCGGCTAGACAAGAGGAAACACTGACACAGAAAGAAAATAGTATGAGCAAACGCTGGGGCCAAACTATCCAAATAGAAAAGGACAGGAAGGGTACCTACCGCAATCCCAGAAAACCCGAAAAACACCAACTCTACTAATTTCAAAATCACCTGAGATCACACGACCTCTACCACCCAAACTAGCTCTCTGGTGTAACAGAAACAGCAGCCACTGAAAAAACTGGAAAAAACAAAAGTACAAAACACAGTGGCTGGACTAAACTGAGAGGGCAAAAGCCCCCGGAGGGGACCCTGAAGGCCCCCACAGAAGTGCAGGACCAAATGCAAAAATAAAGCAAAAACACAAAATAAGAAATTGTCTTATCTGAAAGCAGGAGATGCAGACACGACACAGCAGGCTACAAGGGAAACAGGAAAGAAGGATTCAGACCAGAACAATTGATCACCGGCAACCCTGATGGGAAAATGATTCCCTTAAATAAGACCAATCAGTAACACCTGATTCCCAGTCTTCACAATCCTCACTAGTACCGCTTGTAACCACCAGAGGGAGGCTCTGCTCAGAACTCATCTCAAACCCATTCACAACAGCCCAGATATTGCTCCATACAGTACAATGGGCCCCACATATTCTTCCACACAGTATAATGAGCCCACATAATGCTCTATACAGTATTATGGGCCCCATATCATGCTCCATACAGTATAATAGGCCTCATATATTACTTCATACAGTATAATGGGCTCCATATATTACTTTATACAATATAATGGGCCCCATATATTACTACATACAGCATAATGGGCCCCATATAATACTTCTCCCTGTTCCCTGCTGCTCTGGTCTCCTCAGTGCATTCTGATCCTCCGCACTGCTTGGCACAGAGGATGCGTTGTAGTGATGTCATTGCACCCTTTGCGCTAAGACGTCACAGAGGTCAGACGCAGAGGGGGAATGACGAGAGAGGGAACATTAGCGGATGGCTCCCTCACTCATCATTGCTTTCAACTATGTCAGCGCTGGCACCGAAGCCCCACTACTTAAGAGCCCTATTCTGCCACCGATATATGTAAGAGACAGCTCTGATCCTTGTGAGTGACAATCTCCGATATAAGCAATGGTAGATAGTGAACTCGCTATAACACTTCCCTCTTAATCTTAATCGTGCACAGATATCATCTTGAGAAGGTGAACTTGAATGTAAGTGAAAGGTTTATTGGCATTACAATACTTTGTGCAGATGAATACATACAATCTCCTTCAAGCAAGAGGTATCATAGAATCATAGAATGGTAGAGTTGGAAGGGACCTCCTGGACCTTCTGGTCCAACCCCCTGGTCAAGGTGGCTTCAGAAGAAAGGACATAGAGGTCTAAAAGGAATGCTGTGTAGAAGCTCCTAGCATAAATGATGAGAAACACAGAATGACGAAGCACACAAGATGTATGCCGGAAAGGGAAACAGTTGGGAGGAGTGAGAGAGAGCAAAGTATTATGGGAAATAGAACCCAAGACAGCACTAAACAATAACCACTAGGTGGCAGCAAAGTACACAGTAACTATGAAATGTCACATTAATACTGGCTCAGACAGCATACTCCCCGTCTGAAATCTTAGGATTTCACAATATAAACAACCTGTGCGATGTCCTTAAAGAAGAATATCGTAACCTAAAAAATAACAGCAGAAACTGGCAATGCAACAATAAAAACAGGTGTAGTCTAGTAAATGTGAACTGTCTACTGAAGTAATCCAATCGATCACCCATCTTCGGATTGGAGAAGCCGCATTATGCCAAACTGTCTCCATCCCATTTGTAATCCACTGGTCAAGATTTCAGATAAACTCTTTTGAGTTCGCCCTCAATGGAGCAGAGAGATCTCTTTCAGAGGACAAGAGTAAGACAACCTCAGATATAGGTCTGGTGAAGGTTTTTGAATTACTTTGCCTTGAGATCTTTACTTCAACCTTTCGTACTCTGCCATCTTCACTTGGGAAAATGTTGGAAATAAGTCCCATAGGCCATACATTTCTTGGCTCTTTCTGGTCCTTCATGAGAACGACATCTCCTACCTGTAAGTTAGGTTTCTCGTGTCGCCATTTTCTGCGTTCTTGCAAAAGAGGAAGGTATTCCTTTTTCCATCTTGCCCAGAAACAATTAGCCAAATGTTGCACACGTTTCCATTGTCTTTGGTATATGTTACTAGATGTAACATCTTCTTGTGGACTGGTAACTATGGCGAGTTTTTGAGTGAGAAGAATTGCTGGAGTAAGTATGGTAGGTGACTCTGGATCCACAGACACGGGGATAAGAGGTCTTGAATTGACAATGGCAGTTACTTCGGCCAAAAAGGTAGTTAAGGTCTCATGGGTCAACCTTGAAACACTAGAATCTGAAACCATAGAATCCAATATCTTACGGGTGATGCCTATCATCCTTTCCCATGAGCCACCCATATGAGAAGCATGGGGTGGATTAAAGATCCACGTGCAGCCAAGATTGGCCAAGTAATCTTGGATTGGGTTTGAGTTAATTTTCAACTCACGACAGGCACCTGTAAAGTTGGTCCCGCAGTCAGATCTCAATAGCTTTACTGGTCCTCTTATGGCAAGGAATTGTCGTAAGGCATTGATAAAACTGGAAGTGTCCATTGACTCAATGACTTCTATATGTATAGCCCTAATGCTCATACATGTGAACAGTACTGCCCAACGCTTACTATTAGCATGGCCACCTCTAGTACGGCGTGCAGAAACTTCCCATGGTCCAAACACGTCTAAATCAACATAAGTGAATGGCGGCTCGGTGCTTGTCCGATCAGCTGGCAAATCTGACATTAGTTGGTGTTGTAATTTTCCCTTGCTTTGCGACACTGAACGCAATGGTAAATTAAGTGAGCAATCTGTCTTTTTGCTCCTACGATCCAAAGCCCTGCTGCTTCGGTGAAATGCCTGCCTTGATGCTTCACGTTTTCATGATAGTGTCGTAACAGCATGGTTGTAATATGGTGACGTGCAGTAATAATGAGGGGATTTCTAACTGAGTCCTCTAGCTCGCCCTTGTTCAAGCGACCACCAACCCTTAGCATGCCATGTGTGTCAATTATTGGGTTCAAATTGACAATAGGGCTATTCTTTGGCATATCTTGCCCGTGATGTATGCATCTCAGTTCTGTGGTAAAGGCAGTCTGCTGTACATTACGTATTATAATCAATTCACTGGAGGTGATTTCCTCTGCAGAGAGAGAATTGTGACACACATGCCAGCCACGGCAGTCAGATTTGGTTGCTTTGTTGCAATAACATTGTACAATGTGCACTAATCTGGCAATGGTGCGTACAAGTTTCATCCATCTGGAAAAGCGTTCAAAACACTGACAGCCCAAGCTACACCTTTCTCCTAATCTGGTAGAAAGGGCACTTACTTCTGGACGGATTTCGGGATCGTTGTCAGGATCCTGGAGACTGAAGATGTTATCGCTGGAGGTCTCTTCAGCTTGGTTTTGAAAAAACTCTGGACCTGTTAACCAAGAAGAATTTGCGAAGACACTAGAAGATACTGGTTGCATTGCATGATCTGCAGGGTTACGATGAGATGGGACATAGGACCATTGTTCAGGTTTGGAGGTTTTTCTGATCCTTTCTACACGGTTACTGACATATACATAGAAGCGTTTTGTCTGGTTGTATATGTAGCCCAGAACGACCTTGCTGTCAGTGTAGAATTTAAAGTTCTCCATGGGAATATCTAGTTCACGCTGTATAAAGTCTGCAATCTGTACAGCTAGTATAACCCCGCAAAGTTCAAGCCTAGGGATAGTATGTTCTGACTTAGGAGCTAGTTTAGCCTTCCCAAATAGGAACCCTACATGTATTCTCCTTGAAGAGTCTAATACCTTTAGATATGCAACAGCTGCTATAGCTTCAGTGGATGCATCAGAGAATATGTGGATTTCCTTACCTTGACTTGTATGAAGAGATGATGGAGCGTAGCTTCGTGGTATGTAAACCTTGTCTAAGGCACACAGGGATTTCTTCCAAGACTCCCACTTTTGTTGTTTGTCAGTGGACAATGGGGTATCCCAGTCTTTAACAGTTTCTGAGAGCTGTCTTAACAGTGTCTTGTCTTGTATGGTCAAAGGAGCTACAAACCCAGAGGATCATAAAGCCTGTTCACTACTGAAAGAACTCCACGTTTGGTGAATGGCTTGTCTGCATGACTGACCTGAAAGATGAATGAATCCTTCCGCAAGTCCCACTGCAATCCTAAGCTTCTTTGAACAGGCGGGTTGTCGAGACCCAGGTTCAAGTCTCTGAATTCCACAGCATGGTCGCTAGGGTGGAAGGCTTCCATGACGGCGGTGCTGTTGGATGCGATTTTGTGTAGTCTCAGATTGGCCTTGGAAAGCATACCTTGTGTCCTTTTTAGCAGATTGATTGCCTCTTCAGCCGTGGGCAAGGACTTTAGGCCGTCGTCCACATAGAAATCTCTTTCTACGAAGTTTCATGCATCCTTCCCATACTCTGATTCACCATCGAAGGCTGTCCTATGTAAGCCATATGAAGCAACCACCGGTGAAGGACTATTGCCAAACACATGTACTTTCATGCGGTATTCTGTCACTTCCTGCTTCGTATCATTGTCTCTGTGCCATAGAAACCGAAGGTAATTTCTGTGGTCTTCTCTTACTACGAAACAATGAAACATCTGTTCTATATCAGCGGTGATGGCAACCGGCTCCTTCCTGAACCTCATGAGCACTCCTACAAGGTTATTGATCAAGTTGGGACCAGTGAGGAGGACGTCATTCAGGGATATGCCTTGATATTTGGCACTTGAGTCGATTACCACTCTGATCTGCTTGGGTTTCTGCGGGTGATAAATTCCAAAAGAGGGTAGATACCAGCATTCTTCATCCTTTAGCAATGGTGGAGCTGGTTCCGCGTGGTCATTGTGGAAGATTCTTTCCATAAAGGCCACAAAGTGTTCTTTCATTTCAGGCTTGTTTCGGAATGTTCATTGGAGTGAGTAGAATCTGGATAGAGCCTGCTCCGGTTGTTAGGGAGTCTAGCTCTTGTATCTCGAAATGGCAGGGGTGCGATCCAATGGTTAGACTCACCCTTGAAGAATCCACTATCCATTATTTTCATAAACTCCTTGTCTTCTATAGATAGAGTTATTTTGTCATCTTCACATGTTGTGCAGAACACAGATTTTCCTATGTCATCATAGGCAGTAGGAACAATGTCGTACTCCTGAATGGTGTTAATAAACTTCTCCTTCACCTCGTAATGATGAGGACATGGTTTGAAGTGAGTTGTGCGACTATTGTTTAGCACATAGGTTTTGAAGGAGTTTACCCTGGATGGTTTGTGGCATTTTTCCATGCATACATCACCCATAATCACCCAGCCTAGGTCGAGTCTTTGTGCATATGGGGCATCATCTGGACCATTGCATTGTTGACGCACCTTATGGACCCTCAGGATATCCCTTCCGAGCAGGATCAGGATGTCAGCATTCGTGTCTATAGGAGGAATTTCTTTAGCTAGGTGCTTTAAATGGGAATGGTGAAGTGCAGCCTTTGGAGTGGGAATCTCCTGTCTTTCATCAGGTATATGGTCACACTCAATTATTGTCGGCAAGGGTATAGGCATGTTCTCTTTGATTGGAGAGATAACATACCCAATGGCTCTTCTGCCAAATGTCTCTACCCGACCGGAGCAGGTATTGAGAGTGTATGGTGTTGCTGGTCCTTGTATGCCGAAGATGTCAAAGAATTTGGGCTTTGCTAGAGACCTGTTGCTTTGCTCGTGCTGATGGCGTACATTCTAGTGGCTTTCTCAGGTTGCCCCTCAGGATACACTTTGACAAGACATACCTTGGCACAACACTTGGGGCTGCTTTCTTCTCCACATACTTCCATGCACGAAGAGGATACAGCAGTTTTAGTTGGCTCATGGCCTTGTGGCTCCCCGCCATACCTTGACTCGGGCTTAGATACTGAAGGTTGGGCATTGTCTTCAGATGTATTTGGATGCATAGCTGTCACATGCTCATTGCTACTTCATTCAGCACACTTAACAATAGTTTTGCAGTCTTTAGCGATGTGGAATGAGGAGGCACAACACTTGTAGCATATTCCAAGCTCCTTGAGGATGTCTTTGCGCTCCTGCACGGGTTTTGCCCTGAGCCCACGGCATTCTCTCAAGGAATGAGGACTTCTATGGATAGGGCACATAAGACTGAGATTCTTTGCATTGCCTAGAGGCAAGCCTTGCTTAGTAGATGTCGATGTTGCAAGTGGAATGTCTGTCTTTCTCACAGATACCGTCCCTTTGAAGTCTTTATATTCACTCGTTGTTTTACCTTGCTTTGAGAATGATGATGAACAGGTCAAAGCAGGTTCGGCAAAGTCAAAGCTGGGATCATTCTTCTTCTGAGCTTGGTCGCTGATAAACCTGGCAAAATAAGAGAAAGATGGAAAAGACACTTTATGCTCTCTCTTGTACCTTGATCCCAAGTCTGCCCATTTGTCTTGCATGCCGTGTGGTAGCTTAGTGACCACCGGGTTCACACCATGTGCGGTGTCTAGGTAGCTCAGTCCTTGAAGACGAGGATCTAGTTTGGCTAACTCCAATTCCTTCAGCAGATCACTTAGATCCTGCAGTTTGCGATTGTCTTTGTTAGTTATCTTTGGGAAGTTTTGCAGTTTCCTAAATAATGCGCTTTCTATAGCTTCCGCGCTGCCATAGGTTTGCTCCAGCCTCTCCCATGCTGCAGTGAGACCCGCATCTGAATGGCCAACATGGATTGCTCTTAATGTTCTGATGCGCTCTGTGGATTCTGGGCCTAGCCAATTGACAAGCAAGTCCAGTTGTTCCTTGGCGGTAAGGTTAAGACCTGTGATTACAGCTTCAAAGGTTGACTTCCAGGATCTATAGTTTTCAACAGAGTCATCAAACTTTGAGAGACTACTGTTTACTAGTTCCCTGCGTATCATATATTTGGCAAACTCTGACATGTCTGTGTTCTCGTTCCTTGTTGCAAGATTGACTTGTGGTACCTCTGAGGTGTGTAAGTCCCTTGGCGTGTAAGGATGAGACACTTGAGGCCAGAATGATGTTGCACGAGGGTTTAGGTGTAGTTTAGTCTCTGGAGGGTCTGCTTGTCGTAGCTGAAACTGTGGGTTGGTGCTGAAAGTTACCTTGTCACTATTGGGCAGTAGAATCTGTGGCTGGGCAGGAGCGTCTATGTGGTTGGTTGGGAGAAGTACCGGTGTGTGAGGGTTTAAGGCTTCTGACTCGTGATTTAGGTCATAATTAGCAGGATGTGTGGATGTTTGGTGTTTTAACACGTAATCCTTGGTACGTATAGCCGGATCTTCTATTTCTTCTAGGAAAGGACAGTCTAAGGTGGTCTCGTCAGCTACTGTTTGCTCAAACACCTTTAATTTAGCCATGGCAGCGGCTTCTTCTTTTTCTGTTCGGAGGATTTTCATCTGGGCTTCTGCCTCTGCTTCCTTCACTTTCAGCTGGGCTGCTATCTCTGCTTCCTTCCTAGCAAATTAACTCCTTACTCTGGCTTCTTCTGCATCAGCACGGATTTCTATTAGCTTCTCAGATAATGCCGATCTTTTTTCAACG